>CM030187.1:15703956-15728956 GCA_017639675.1 Aplochiton taeniatus
TGGACTGGTTGAAACCAGGCATGTCTCTCCGAGTGCTGTTATGGAGGTCTCACTGGAATACTGCTCACAGCTCCCACCACCACCCAAAGCTTATGCATACATGGCTTTGCTGTCTGTGTATGAGGAAAATCATGCAAGCTTTTCTTTTTTTCTTCAATGTACATTTCTGCAACTCTGAAAAGAAATTACTAATAAGCAAATAGTAACTTAATCAAGTGTCAAAGTCAGTCATGCTTTCTATGTGGTTTGATAAGACGGTATTTGGATGTGGAGTGTAGACTCTCTCTCTCTCTCTCTCTCTCTCTCTCTCTCTCTCTCTCTCTCTCTCTTTAAAAAATCCTGTAAATATTTATAACTGCCCGTAGTCCAAAGGGAAGCCATAACAAGCAAGGAACTAGATCTCCAATGCACAGCTGCTTATGGGTTCGAGTATGCCTCTCTCTCTGGGCTAAGACTCTCTGCTCTGTGAGTCTGTGGGTGTCTTATAACCACGTTGCTGTCCTCTACCATCTGTCTATCCTGCTCCTTCACTGTCCCCCTCCTCTCCCCCTTTCTTTCCTTCCGTCCCCCTGCTCTCTCTCTTTCTCCATGTAGCACCCCTAACAAATCCTCGGACCATAGCCTCCGCCGAGGCAGCTACACCTTAGGTAGAAAACAACAACACGCTTCGCCCGCCTTCCAGCCTCCGTTACCCCCCGCGGAGGCCCCGGGGCCTGGGCATGGGGCTGGGACCCTCCCCTACCCGGGGGGTGAGCCCCAGCTCCAGGCCCTGCCGGTGGGCCTGTCTCTGGAGGGCTGCCAGCCCAGCCTGGCGCTCAGCATGGCTGCTTTAGTGGCGGCACAGCAGCTGTTAGCTCAGCACACGGAGGAGATCAGGTAAGAACCGGAGAGGTGACGCACTGGTTTACTGACTGGTTTACTGACTGGTTTATTGACGGACTGGTTTACTGACTGACTGGTTTATTGACTGACTGGTTTACTGGTTGGTTTACTGGCTGACTGGTTTACTGACTGACTGGTTTACTGACCGACTGGTTTACTGACGGACTTGTTTACTGACTGGTTCACCGACTGACTGGTTTGCTGACTGGTTTACTGACGGACTACTTTACTGGCTGGTTTACTGACGGACTGGTTAACTGACTGGCTGGTGTACTGACTGACTGGTTTCCTGACGGACAGGTTTCCTGACTGGTTTACTGGCTGGCTTGCTGGCTGGTTTACTAGCTGAATGAGTGACTGGTTTATTGGCTGAATAACTGACTGGCTGGTTTACTGGCTGACTGGTTTACTGACTGGCTGATTTCCTGACTGGTTCACTGACTTACTGACGGACTACCAGACCAGGCCTGCAGAAGCATGCTGCATGTTAGAATACTAGCGTAACGAGACACAGTGCATGAGGTGGAGACCCGATTAATATTAATAATAATACTTGATGAGAATACAATCATTACAGATTTGCCTGGACGTCGTCAGAACAGTTCGATTGAAAACAGTCGCAAAATTCTGAAAGCAACCTTTGAATCTAAAATACTAAGTGAGATTGAATCAAAAAAATCCAAAAGAGATTGTATCTGAAAAACGAATGACGGAAACTAGGCTCTATTTTGTCAGTAATCCAGGGTTTGATGAGAAGTGACAACACACGTCAGAGATTGATTGATAGTCCTTTACTAAGATGTTAAAAAATGCAAACAACATTTTTCAGCTCACCTTTGTCTGTTTTTTGTTGTTGTTGCTCTAAGTTGGTTGTCAACAATCAAAGCCCAGTTTTCACAGCTGATCATTGAAACCATGTCGACCTGTCTGTGAGCAGAACTACAATGGCTACAACTACAACTGCATTGATCTCTCTCTCTCTCTCTCTCTCTCTCTCTCTCTCTCTCTCTCTCTCTCTATCCCTCTCTCTTTCTATCTCTTTCTCTCTATCCCTCTCTATCAATGTATCTCTCCTCCCTCTCTGTCTCTCTTTCTCTATCTTGCTCTCACCCACCGTCCTCTGCTTCCATCTCTTCTCTCAATCTCCTCCTTTTTTGCTCTTCATCCCTCTTTCCGTCACCCTTTCTTTTCTATCTTCCACTCTAACTCCCTCTTTTACTCTCTTTCTCTCTATATATTTCTCCTCCCACCCCCCCCACCCCCCACCCCCCACCCCCTAACCCCCACCCCCCCCCACCCCCCACCCCCGTCTCTCCCCGTCTAAAATGTTCAGAAATGTCTGGGCATCGCTCCTTCTCTCTGAACTCCCGTAACCCTGAGTTCTGAACGATGGCCTTTGAGTTGTTGAAGAAAGGAATTCATTCATGTCCCAGGCAAGGCAGGAGACAGATAATGCTATTGATCCCTCAAGCTGTATTGGGGAAGGAGAAATCAAGGAATTAGCCACAAACACACACACACACACACACACATACCACACACAAAGACGCATTCAGATACATAATGTATTAAAAATAAACAATTATTTCATTTTGTGGGCTGCAAAATGTACAAGCCGATCCCTGTTCTGTTCACGAAGTCGTCTTTGTTGGCTGCTTTGATTGCTCTCTAATATAAGTGCAGCTTTCTTTAAGAGTGTACACAAAGACGATGTCTCTGTTCTTCTAGCAACCCTAACTATTGGATGTGTACTCTCTCTCTCTCTCCAGCAGTTTGCTTTCAGTTTGTTCTTTTTTCTTGTCTGCCTGCGTAACTGCTAGGATGAACTCACTAACAGTGCTTAGGATGAGCTCTCTAACAGTGCTTAGGATGAGCTCACTAACAGTGGTTAGGATGAACTCACTAACAAACTGCTTTCACAAACTTCTACTATTTCATCACTACTTCATTGTTTCACATTAAAGATAAACGTCCTGTTTTGGTCCCAGCCTATCTTCAACATGGAACTGTAGTAGATCCTTGTACATTCCTGGACTAAAGTCGGTTCACACACCCTTTTGTTTATAACCTGTGCTTTGTCTCTGTGTGTGCAGCAACCCCAAACTACGTGACATCAGCTACACCCCCCCGCCGCAGAGGAACGGTTCGGCTGGGGGTCAGGCAGGCGCACCAGGCCCAGCCGGAGTGAGTGGAGGACAGCTAGGGATAATGGGTGGCATGGGGTCCTGCAGTGCTGGATCCATGGGGCCTAGCCCTCACATGAACCGCAGAGGTGAGAGACCTGTGTGTGTGTGTGTGTGTGTGTGTGTGTGTGTGTGTGTGTGTGTGTGTGTGTGTGTGTGTGTGTGTGTGTGTGTGTGCGCGTGCGCGTGCGCGTGCGCGTGCGCGTGCGCGTGCGCGTGCGCGTGCGCGTGCGTGTGCGTGTGCGTGCAGTGCGTTCAGTATTAAATCAGTGTTAGACCTAATAGTCTTCATTGGGCTGTTGTTCCATCAGAAGCTTTAATCATCACACCTCTCCCTCTCTGCCAGGCACCAAGAAACCCGCTCCCGCCCCTCCCAAGCCCACCAATCCGCCGCCAGTCCATCCCATCAACCCCACCAATCAGCACTCGGCGTCAGGCTCCTCCCACTCCACCAGCCCCTCCCCCAGACCCAGCTCCGGCTACTCCCCCACGTCGCCCACAGTGCCCCCCCAGCCCTTCGCCACGCCTCGCCGCCACTCCAGTAACCAGCCCCCCATCCAGGCGCCCAACCACCCGCCTCCACAGCCCCCCACCCAGGTCAGCCCCTCCACCCAGGCCTCGGGGGACCAACCTGGGACGGACTCCTCTCCTCCGGGGACCCCTACCCCTCCAGACACCCCCCCTCCACCTTCCAGCGCCGCGGCGAACGCTGACGGCCCCGGTGCCTTTCCTCCTCCGTCCCCCTCGCCCTTCCAGTCGGGCTCCCTCCCTCGGCCGAGGCCTGTCCCCAAACCGAGGAACCGCCCCAGCATCCCGCCGCCCCCCCAGCCCCCCGCACCGGGGGGAGACACCAACGGGATCTGTGCCGCAGCGTATAAGATCATAGGTAAGATCCTTTGAATCTGTTTGGGTGTATAAGATCATAGGTAAGATCCTTTGAATCTGTTTGGGTGTATAAGATCATAGGTAAGATCCTTTGAATCTGTTTGGGTGTATAAGATCATAGGTAAGATCCTTTGTTTGGGTGTATAAGATCATAGGTAAGATCCTTTGTTTGGGTGTATAAGATCATAGGTAAGATCCTTTGTTTGGGTGTATAAGATCATAGGTAAGATCCTTTGTTTGGGTGTATAAGATCATAGGTAAGATCCTTTGTTTGGGTGTATAAGATCATAGGTAAGATCCTTTGTTTGGGTGTATAAGATCATAGGTAAGATCCTTTGTTTGGGTGTATAAGATCATAGGTAAGATCCTTTGTTTTGGTGTATAAGATCATAGGTAAGATCCTTTGTTTGGGTGTATAAGATCATAGGTAAGATCCTTTGTTTGGGTGTATAAGATCATAGGTAAGATCCTTTGTTTGGGTGTATAAGATCATAGGTAAGATCCTTTGTTTTGGTGTATAAGATCATAGGTAGGATCATTTGCAGCTGTTTTGGTGTATAAGATCATAGGTAAGATCCTTTGCAGCTGTTTTGGTGTATAAGATCATAGGTAAGATCCTTTGCAGCTGTTTTGGTGTATAAGATCATAGGTAAGATCCTTTGCAGCTGTTTTGGTGTATAAGATCATAGGTAAGATCCTTTGCAGCTGTTTTGGTGTATAAGATCATAGGTAAGATCCTTTGCAGCTGTTGGGAGTACTGTGTCATCTCCGGACCTGTATTCACAAACAGGGACTGATACTATGCTGATGAATTAGACAGGGATGACTTTTTTTTCCCCTTTTTCTCACACTTCCTTATTATATAAAGTATATAAAGAGGGATGTTGTAGTGTTTTGATTGAGTTAAAATTAAAAGCATCCTTATCATTTTTGATTGATCTGACAGATCAATAAAACATATACCATATTATGTTGGAGGCAGTTTAGTAATATGCCGGAATTTTCCGCCTAACTTTCTATCTTAAGCGATTTAAAAGAAAAACTGAGCACAGCGTAGAATACTTACCTACGGTTTGCTTGGTATTTTATTTCAGGCTTGTTTTGGAATGTTTATTATGTACATTTCCCTGTGTTGGTGCCCTGTGCCTTTGTATGACTGTTGTTTTAACCTGAATAACCTGCTAACTGTGGCTAATGGTATTGTGATGGTACCTCCTCCACAGGTTAAAGGATCACTCTTCAGGTTTGTTGATAAAAGTTCCTGCACTTCAGTTTGTTTGTTTTATATTGCATTTTCCCCACAACCACCACCATCACCACCCCCCTTTTTCAACCACACCCCCCTTTTGGCCCCACCCTCTCCATTGGTAACAATCGTTGCTATTGGTCACGTATCATGTCACTCACTCAACCTCCATCGTCAAATCGCTGAAAAATATTATTTGTTCGGGTTTGCAAAAGGTCTCCTCTCTAAATCTGTAAGGGTGAATGTCCGAGTAATGGATGCAATCTGATTTGGATCATCAACTTACTTAGTTTCAGAATCCGACCAATTTAATGTCAGTTGTCTAGTTGACAGTTTTCTTTTGCAAACCCAAACACCTGTGGAAGCCATGAGTAGAGTTTTATAGGACATTACTTATTTAAATTATAATTGTATGTAATCATAAGTGTAAAATTAATTTTTTAAGCTGTGCTTTGTTCTCTGAGAAGAGTGACACACAGTTTAAAACAAAAATTAAAATAATAATAATAATGACTTGGACTTCTATAGCGCCTTTCATGATACCCAAGGTCGCTTCACAAGAGTGGGAGGAGGAAGGTAGAGGGCAGGGTAGGGGTTTTAGGGAGGATAGGCGAGAGAGAAGAGGTGTGTTTTGAGGTACTTTTGGAACTGTGGCAGAGAAGTGGCAGAACGGATATGAGGGGGCAGGGTGTTCCAGAGGGTCGGGGCAATTGCACAGAAAGCCCTATCGCCAAAGGTTCTGAGTCTGGTGCGAGGAGTGGAGAGTAAGTCCTTGCTGGTGGAGCGCAGGGACCGTGACTGGGAGTACAGGTGGAGGAGGTCAGTGATGTACTTGGGTGCCAGTGAGTGAAGTGACTTGTAGGTGAGAAGGAGGATTTTGTAGCTGATGCGTTGTTTGATTGGTAGCCAGTGGAGTTCAAATCAAATCAAAACAAATCAAAGAGTATCCAGCATGGATTGCCTCTGCCTCATTGTGCATGACCAGACCAGGTATGACTAGATCTGTCTTGGTAGTAGCATGTCACTTGGCCAACCCTCACACATGTAAACATGTGCCACAGTTTAGCATGTGTTATGTCCGCCAACAAAAGTATTTTCTAATGTATAAAACTTTATTTATAGTCACGTTTCAGGGGCATGTTGACAGAAGCAGCGCTTTTTTAATCTTTATTTATACATTTTTTCTGTCATATAGTGTCTCCTGAATGGTATTTTATATAGTGAAAGTTTTTTTTTTTTTTTTATATATATATATTTTTTTAATTAAATGTCCGTTTTCTCAGCTTAAGCCTCTGTCCCTCACATTGCCTGTGTACAGTGCTGGTCTATTCTCGTTTTCAATTCACCCATCATCCACCTCACCCATCATCCACTTCACCCATCATCCACTCACAGTGCTGGTCTATTCACCCATCATCCACTTCACTCATCATCCACTTCACTCATCATCCACTTCACTCATCATCCACTTCACTCATCATCCACTTCACCCATCATCCACTTCACCCATCATCCACTTCACCCATCATCCACTTCACCCATCATCCACCTCACCCATCATCCACTTCACTCATCATCCACTTCACTCATCATCCACTTCACCCATCATCCACTTCACCCATCGTCCACTTCACCCATCATCCACTTCACCCATCATCCACTTCACTCATCATCCACTTCACTCATCATCCACTTCACCCATCGTCCACTTCACTCATCGTCCACTCACAGTGCACTTCACCCATCGTCCACTTCACCCATCGTCCACTTCACTCATCGTCCACTTCACCCATCGTCCACTTCACTCATCGTCCACTCACAGTGCACTTCACCCATCGTCCACTTCACCCATCGTCCACTTCACTCATCGTCCACTTCACTCATCGTCCACTTCACCCATCGTCCACTTCACCCATCGTCCACTTCACCCATCGTCCACTTCACCCATCGTCCACTTCACCCATCATCCACTTCACTCATCATCCACTTCACTCATCATCCACTTCACCCATCGTCCACTTCACCCATCGTCCACTTCACTCATCGTCCACTTCACTCATCGTCCACTTCACCCATCGTCCACTTCACCCATCGTCCACTTCACCCATCGTCCACTTCACCCATCGTCCACTTCACTCATCGTCCACTCACAGTGCACTTCACCCATCGTCCACTTCACCCATCGTCCACTTCACTCATCGTCCACTTCAATCATCGTCCACTTCACCCATCGTCCACTTCACCCATCGTCCACTTCACCCATCGTCCACTTCACCCATCATCCACTTCATCCAAATCACTCATCATCCACTTCATCCACATCACTCATCATCCACTTCACTCATCATCCACTTCATCCACATCACCCATCATCCACTTCACTCATCATCCACTTCACCCATCATCCACTTCACCCATCATCCACTTCACTCATCATCCACTCACAGTGCACTTCACTCATCATCCCCTTCCCTGCCACTCTGATTGCCTATTATGAGAAAACAGCGCCCCCTGCTGCTTGGCCGTGCATCACAAACACATTGAACTTGTCCTCTTCCGCTTGCTGATGTTGATGCTGATGCTTCTAAGTCAATGAGGAGCAGTTCACACTGCTTGTACTAGTGCCTTCAAATAATCACCAAACACAAATCATGAATGAATCACGTGTTGTATTGTTTTATTTCACAAGTTAGTTAACTGTATCTGGTTATGATTTTGATCATTAGCATTATGAATATTATGATTTAGTTCATTGCTCAGTAACGGAGTTCCATTATGCATGTCCTGTAAGACATTCTTCACAAAACAAACTAACGATCTAAATCCTTTTTTTGTTTCACCCATCCAGGTACATGTCAAACCATGCCTTATTTTTAACAGTAACCTTAACCTAAATCCAAAACCTACTTAAAGCAATCTGTAACATTTTAGTATTTCTTTCTACTCTCGACACCAATTTTCATTTAAGTTAAGAAAAAAACTAAATTAACCTTGCTGAAAGAGGCAAACAAATTATTTCTGTAATGAATCATAAACAACAGAATCATGCCACAGCATAGAACAATATCTTTCCACGCAGTAGAATCAAGCTAAAGTGTTATTCTTTTCATTTTCCTCCACCAGATCCAGCGATGACCTTCAAAGGGCTGAGCCGAGTCTTCGTCCCAGAGCTTGCTGTTGACCAGCTGCCACCAGCCTCTTCCTCCTCTTCCTCCTCCTCCTCATCTTCCTCCGTGCCAGCTCCAAAAGATAGTGGCCTGGAGACGGAGAGTACTATCCTCTAAAAGAACACAGCAGAGTCTACCTGTAACCCTCACACATTATCCTCTGGTTACCTGTAACCCTCACATCATCCTCTGGTTAGCTAGTAGACCCTAACCCTTACATCATCCTCTGGTTAGCTCGTAGACCCTAACCCTCACATCATCCTCTGGTTACCTGTAACCCTCACATCATCCTCTGGTTAGCTAGTAGACCCTAACCCTCACATCATCCTCTGGTTAGCTAGTAGGCTCTGATTCAGTGACACCAGGGCTCACCACTCCTCTCTTGTCCGACCCAGTCCGGGTTGTTTCTGTGTCCCTCTGTCCCACTAAGTCGGTTTTGGTTCTGTGTCCCTCTGTCCGACCCAGTCTGGGTTGGTTCTGTCTAACTCAGTCCAAGTGTGGCTCTGTGTGTATCTCCTGTCAGTTCCGACCCAGTCCAGTTCTTTCCTCACAGCTACTCAAATGTCCGGCCATCTTCTCCCAGTTACTCTGTAAACTACACACGCACACACACGCACACACACTATCCTGTCATCTTGTATACTGTACCCTAATCAGAATGGCAATCGACCTAATTCACCACAGTACATACGCACAGTAGTACATTATACACAAGCTACTGTGTACTGAATTAGCATACTAGCTAAACTGTATGTGGTAGGAATTTTACATGGCAATTTTTGTATAATTACATGTTATTATATGCTGTGTGCTTTAACCCACTGGGCTGAATTCATACACCTCTAACCACTAGTTCTGTCGTTAGACCACACACACACACACACACACACACACACAACCATTTATGTAACTTCTTTCTGTATACTATGTACCTACACGCAACACATACCAGTGCTTAGGGATCGTATTCTTTTTGCCGTACACATCATTCAATGAAATGACATCACCTTACATCAGTACACTACCTACATCTATTTACACCTGTCTGTTCTTGGTGCACACATAACACACCATTCAACACCTACACCCTTGGCTTGGTACACACATAACACACCATTCAACACCTACACCCTTGGCTTGTGGATTGCTTAATCCTTTGTTAAGCTTCAGACGTTCTGCTACAGCCGTAGAAGTATACCTCCCCTCTCTCTCTGTCTGTCTGTCTCTCTCTCTCTCTCTCTCTCTCTCTGTCTCTGTCTCTCTGTCTCTCTCTCTCTCTCTCCCTCTTAAATCAACACTTAAACAAAAACTAAGCATAAAAACGAGCTTGGCTGGAGTTTAGCTGACTTACAGCTATAAAGCGTCTGTATATTACATACCTGAAGGAAATTGTGTTTGTCGCTGAAGGAACCAGGTCTTTTTGGTGTTATTCTTTGGGAGGAGGCAGGAGACTGGTTTCATATTTGATGTTTAGGGGGTCTAGTATTTGAAAGTGGCCTTAGACCATGAAATAAAACTTGTGTAAAAAAAAATATATATATATTAAGTATTTCTCAAAGCACAGACGAAAGGCAAACAAGCTAAAATGTTACGGATAGTCGAAACCAAAACTGTTTGCTGAAAGTGTAGCTAGTGACTGCAGGATTCCAGTCATCTTAAAACACCTTCATATCCAATGTGTTTTGCTGTTATAAGAAACTCACTTTGTACTTAATCTTTCTGTATTTATTTACAAAAAAAATCACATCCCCGTGGCGATGCAGCTGTTATGAATCGTCAAAATCCATGCCTTACTTGTTTCCTACTCGACTAGTCGATCAGTATTTCTGCCTTCCCTAGTTTTAATGTTTGATCCTGCCTGGGCATTAAAAGTAACAGTTCCGGTGTGAGTGAATGTATGTGAAGATGGTTCTGAAGAAGCGCTTAAAACACTTTCGTTCATCTGAGCATTGAATTCATCTTTTAACGGAGTGTAATTTAGTGAACAGGTGTTCTGAAAATGAAAAGGTTTTTCTCTGTCTGTACCACTGAGCTGGGTTTTTACAAAGTTGATGTAAAACAAAAACAAAAATATATAATACTCAGTAGTGACGTGGTGCTAGATTTTGTCAGAAAAGCTTAAATGTATTTTTTTTTTATATATATATTTCCAATTTTGCTTTGATTTTGCCTTATGAGCATAATGCGGGGTGCCGTTCCCATGGGAACAGACTCTATGGTACCAATGGCAAAGACCTGGATGATTCATTTGCCCTGGAACTTTGCTATGTTTATTGTCTGTACTTCTTTTCATAGACAATCATGCATTATTCATCTTTTCAGAGTCTCTCTCTCTCTCTCTCTCTCTCTCTCTCACTCGCTCTCTCTCTGCTCCTGTACCTGACTGCCTTATCCCACTGCTTAAAGATACTTTATTTTCTGAATGCTTTTTAAGACGAACAAAACTGCATTAAAAACACTTTTTTTTTTTTTTGCTCCGTAGTTTTGTATGCTGACAGTGGAGCTCAAACATGAATTTCAAAAAAATTAAGTATATGTCATATGAATGCTTGGTAATATACTCCCTTTCCAAAGAAAAATAAAAGTATGAAGAAATTGTAAAACGTTTTTTTCTGGTCATGATTTCCATTTACAATTCTATGATAGGGTGTAATGTGGAACATGTTTAGCGATCGATTCATTCACAAAATCGGTATGAAATGTCTTTATTACAATGAGGATCAGCCATGTTTTAATTGCGTAACGTCAGCTACCAATACAGTCTACTCTGAGTTGGCCAGACGATTTCTGTGGATAACAAAAAAATGAAGTTACTCTCTCTTTATTTATCCATTTTATTGTTATTTATGTTATTGTATTTTTTGCATGTGAATGCTCAGTCATTCACGTGTATCTTTGTGCAAAGGTTTATCACTTGGCCTTGATGCTCTGCACTGATTTGTTCACATGCACTGTAGTGTGTGTGTGTGTGTGTGTGTGTGTGTGTGTGTGTGTGTGTGTGTGTGTGTGTGTGTGTGTGTGTGTGTGTGTGTGTGTGTGTGTGTTACCAGAGTCCATCAGCATGGTAGGGGGCATTGTGTAGGTCTGTAAGAAGGTGGCTGGGGAGTGCAGCGTGGTGCTCTGACACAGGAACAGCACAGTCTCCTCCTCCAGTACTAAAGACTGCTCCTGGGGGTCCTTCCCAGTGGAACCAGCCTGAAGGGAAACACACACACACACACACACACACACACACACACACACACTCGATATCACGCAAGGCATTTTCTGTCTAGCCCCTCTCTCACACACACACACACACACACACACACACACACACACACACACACACACACACACACTGCTCAGTCACACTGAGGTGTAAACCAGCTTTTCCATGACCTTGCGTTTGAGGAAGCAAACACAGAGTTTGTAGATCATAGCCAGGCAGTCGGGGACCAGGCTCTCGATGGGCTGGGTGGACACGTCCTGGAGGCTCAGAGGCGGCGCAACAAATCGGTAGCCCCACAAAGGGAAGATACGGCTCCGGATTTTGTAGGACATGATTAGGATCTTGGCGTCAATCAGATGAGCACTGATGAGAGAAAGGGAAATGGAGAGATGGGTGAGATGACGAAGGAAGGAAGGAAGGAGAGAGGGAGGGAAGGAAGGAGAGAGAGGGAGGGAGGGAAGGAAGGAAGGAAGGAGAGAGGGAAGGAAGGAAGGAAGGAAGGAAGGAAGGAAGGAAGGAAGGAAGGAAGGAAGGAGAGAGGGAAGGGTACAGTGAATGTAGAGGAAATAGAAGACCTGGGGAAAAAAGCGCTGAACTTATGATATGTAAGTATGTATACATATGTATGAAGTGAGAAAATTGTTTTTAACAAGTTTGGTGATGCATTTGCTGGCCAAGATAACTTTACATGCGAGAAGGTTCAACTTTACATGCTAGTACATTTAATCTTACTCCATATTCTGAAGGTCATTCAAGTCCTTCAGAATCAGTGTGATAATCTCGGTTGTTGCCTGTAACCACAGAATGAAAACTTTGAAACACAATGTATATTTCAAAGGAGAGGGAACATTAGGGATATTAGTTCGCATAGTTTACTGCACCTCCAGCATATGAATAACACACTTAGGATAAATCAACAAAATGCCAGTGACTCCCTCCGTCTGTGTAGATTTTTGAAATTTTGCCAAGAATTGTTCGTAATATTCTGTGAATTGAGAACATATTAAGAAACGTATCCCCAAGGACAACACAACAAAGTATAACCGAACAGGTTGGTTTTGAAGCATTACGTTACTGCAATGTAATATTACCATCACATGAATTAAAGTTAACCAAACAATTATTTCACAAGTTCTCATTAGGAAATGCCTATTGATTGGCTTAAATCTCACCTGCGATTGTGCTCAAATCACCATCTGAGTAAAGCTTTGGATTCATTGTGGCAACGTATATCAACCTGTTAACAAAACATTTCTACCAAAAATAGACACATTGTCATATGTATATATATATATATATATATATATATATATATATATATATATATACAGAAACTTTATAAATAGCAAATAATGCGCGGATTAAAGTTAGGACGCGGCCGCCTTCCTTTTAGTTGGTTCTTAGTATAAATGTAGGCGTTTCTAGGGGCTTTTTCCTCTCGGAATAACGAATTAACATTGCCCCTACGCTGTTTGAATTTTTCTGTCTCTCGACTTCTGCAAACAATGAGTTTTTGTAGGCATTAAAATATGAAGTTGTTCCTCCAGATGCCACCGATGGCAAAGCATGTCGTGCCATTTTTCCTGTTTCTATAACAACTGCAAAATTCACGTGACCAGTGGTCCAGCAGCAAAAAAAAGAAGCTCGCGGATGGATGTCAGGCGGTTTTATTTGTCAAGCATTTTTTTTACAGGTCAAAACAAGAACTATTAAAGTGATCCCAAATCATTTGAAAATACAATATAGATCTGCATAGTACAGAGATAAGCTTTTAATGTAAACATACAAAATTCTATATAAAAAGATTTCAATAAATTACATACATTTGAACAAATGTTAACATGTTTAGTCCTAAATATCCTACCCTTTAAAAGTAAACGACACACTTTTTTTTTTACATAAACATACAACATGCAGCTTTAGAAGGAGAATACAAAAACACGGTACTACACTTGTGGCAGGATTTGAGTGTAACAAGATCAGAGTTAACTTAAAAAAAGCCTGAAAAGATCAGGCGATAAATACATATGCATTTCTCCATGGTACTCTTGACAACAAAAGTGTGAAAGCATTATTAAAAGAAGTGGATGCATATCATTTTGAAATAAAAAATAAACAGAAAAGTATGGACCAAACAATAAAGATGTACAGTGATTAAAAAATGAAAAAGAATGATTCATAAATATAAAATACAACATAGATTAGGTGTGATGTGTAGTTTAATACTTCAAAATAAAGGATTTAATGTGGATGTTTCATGAAAACGGACAAAATAGCAGCAACCCACTTATTCCATTGGATTCTGTGAGGAAACACTTCAAAAATACTCTGGAAAGTGCAGAATCAATATATCTGCCATATCTTAACAATAATCATCGGCCTAAAACAGAGCAGCTTTTTATAGATGAAAGTTGTATTCTGGTTTACATTACTGTACAGACACGAAACATTCACATATTTAACACTTGACCCACGTTGCTCATGCCACAGCAGATTCCCTGGGTATAACTATTTGGATAACTATGAAGAACAAATCACAGAATCTATACTGGCAGTATGGGAATGTACAATGATTTGTTTTGGTGTACTTGCACAAGCTTTCAAAACAGTACAATCCAACATCACCAGAAATACAAATAGATTTGAGATTCATTCTCTGATGTCCTTAAATCCATTTGTTGTTGGGTTTTTTTTTTCTGAGAAAGTGCAATCTACTCTAAAATTCTGTACATCTATGCTTTAGCCATACACTTTTTAATTACGACCACATAGAAAATATATACTATATAATCTCATCTGAAATATATTAACTTTTAATAAATGTAACATAACTCTTTCCTAACTCTTTCTTTCTATTGATCTAAATGTGTCGTTTGGTTTAAGAGTCTGTGTGTTGGTGTATTGATCTTGGCACCTAGCTTGCTGAAAACCAGCTGGGGGGGGGGGGGGGGGGGGGGGGCGGGGATATTACCCTGTATGGAGAGAAAATCCACACCAACAAACTTTCTCTCTAGAAAAAAAAGTTTCAGAAAATGTCTCTTACAGATGTTTTGTTTTCTGAGGCGAAGGCAAGGTCAGCATTTTGACATTCTGAACGCAGCCATTTGATTTTGGCTAAACGGATCCGTTTACTTCCTGGTTCTACCACGCCAAAGGGGAGGACAGTCTGGGGCTTCTGGGGTTGTCAATGGTCTGGGTCTCAGTCAAGGCTCTCTGAACAACAACATTAACAACCACATAAGACCAACAATTATATTATTGAATCATGCCATTTAGATAACTTTAAATGATTGGAACAAGAGAATAATTCTTGTCTTCTTCAGAGAATTTTTCTAAAAGAAATTCCTTGCAATAGCTAAGATCCATTTTGAAAGGCAATTCAAACATTGCACATAAGGCCAAACTCAAGCTTGATATTTACATGTTCTCAAACTCACCTCAAACTTGAAGATAAACTCAGAGAAGATTGCAAAGAAGGCGTCTGTAGTAGTGGCCTTGCTGTCCTCTCCGAAGTAAGAGGCCACCTTCAATCAATAAATCAAGCAATTAATTAATCAATCAATCAATCAGTAAATCAAAAATTCAATGAATCAATCAATGAATTCATAAATCAATACATCAATACATCAATAAATCAAGCAATTAATTAATCAATCAATCAATCGATCAATCAATCAATCAATCAGTAAACCAAGCAATCAATAAATCAATCAATCAATCGCAACATGGCAGCTGGCAGTACATAAACGTACTTAAAAGTCTTAAAACAATAGTAAAACAGCACAAACGAAAAAATAAGTATTATATTTGTACAAATATTTAGTTCATAGAGGATTTTTCCCCCTAGTTTTTATGTGACCTTTATTTGCTACAGTCATATTTCACAGAGCTCCCACCTTAGAGAACTCCTCCATGGCTCGAAGCTGCAGAGAGTCTAGTGACTGAACAGCTGGATGTCTGTTTTCCAGGAAGCCCTTTAGTGTCAAAGGTCAAGGTTCACACCAGTGAGATTAAACATATGACCTGCCCACTGACACACCGGTGTAGATTATTGACACCCGAAAAACGATAACATCTCTAGTCCCTAGTCGTTTTTGACTCCTCTATGTTGCTTCCCTCGAGCCGGGTCGTAACACACACACACACACACACACACACACACACACACACACACACACACACACACACCACAATAGCACTAAAGTATGTGGTTCCGAACAGAGCCTTTGAGTTATCTGCCTGAACTTTTGGCTGAAGCTTCATGACTGAACTGGAAGCTCACAGAGGCCTAGTCGGCAGAAGGATACGCTCATGGCAGAGGCAAAGTGGTCCTCCACCGTGGCAGGGATCTTCTGACAGGCGGTCCTGATGTCCTGGATGTTGGAGTGGAGATCACTCAGCTCTGAAGTGATGGCCCTCTGGTTCACTGGAAGAAAAAATAAAAGGAAGATCATAAATGAAGCTCATGATACACATAATTATTCTGTTGTGATAACAGGGCATAATACATAACACGCACACACACACACACACACACACACACACACACACACGTTACAGTTTACAGTTAAGGCAACAGATGTAAAACAGAGTAAAATGTCCTGTTTAAAATTATTTAATATTTTTTTACAAATGACATTTACAACATTCTGTGGTAAAAATATGAGATTTTAGAAAAATATTAGATCTAAATATGAATATTCAAAAATTACGATTGGTGCCTGTTTAAACAGTGGAGAAAGCAGAGGAGATGAGTCTCTAATGATTGGTGTTGTCAGGCAGAATAACAGAACAGTACCTTTGGCCGCCAGCGGAACTGTTGTTAGGTCTCTGGCGAAGTTGAGCAGCCCGGGGAAGTGTTGGCATAGCGATTTGGCCAGAATGTGAAGGAAGGTGGATTTGCCGTCCACTGTTTTGGTGGTGCTGAGCTTTGAGATGCACGGTAACACATAACGGCATGTTTGATTGGTTTGTCATATTAAACTCTACATGTCTAAATGTATTTCCATGGCGCTGGGAGCTCTGTCATAGACATAATATACTATACCTCAGTGAGAAAGTTGATCTTAAATCCAGTCGTTTTATTGGTTTTAGGCTGGCCATTGTTCAAGTGATTCCCCATTGCCAGTACAAACTGAAGAAAAAGAAAAAATAATAATAATAATTCTTACATTAAAGACTCTTGTAACTAAAATGCTAACAAAATGTTACAGTAAGCTATAACAGCTCATCCTCTTTTGAACTCACATTAAACAGAATATGTTTTATTATCATAGGTATTGAACAGGTAAAAACCCATTCACAGTTGGGTCATTGAATCAGCTTGCTACAGTGAGCTAAAACAGCTAATCCTCTTTTGAATCTGCCATAAAATAAATAAGTCTTGATCATTTCAGTGTGGGAGAGCTAAAATCCCATTCACAAGTAGAGGCAGTGAATCAGTTGTACCTCGAGTATTTTCGCCAGTTTCTTGCTGCTCTTGAGCTCCAGTGAGGCCGTGTAGATGCACTCGTAGCCTGCTCTCATCTCCTCCGTCTTCTCTGTCAGAGTGGTCTTAAAGTGCAGGCTCCGCAGACGAGTTTTGTACTCAGGCACCATCAGCATCTTGAGAGAGAGAGAGAGAGAGAGAGAGAGAGAGAGAGAGAGAGAGAGAGAGAGAGAGACGTAGTTAGAGGCAGAGAATGTGTTTCATTTGAGCCAGTGATTCGTTTATTTCAATTAATAATTTCATTAATTAAACAAAAATAATGGGTATAAATAAGATTAAAAAACCTCTGATGCTACTGTATACTTTTAGAGGAGCAAAATGTTTCAAACACAATTTCCTTTAACATTTGAAATGCAACATCATAGAGGGACTTATCCATAGAGTCATTCCTAAGTTATTTGACATTTTACCAAAGCCTTGAATCATTACCTGGAAAATAAACTGGTCGGGCTCGCTGAGTTTGTTGGGGTCTTCGTCAAACTGCTCGTACTGTTTGACCTCCTCTTCGTCGGGGGCGTACAGCAGCAGCTGCTTGATGTGGGCGGGCTCGAGGCGATCCGTGGTCATCGTCATGAGAACGTGACGGAGCTCCGATGGCGACAGCTTCAGGTGGGCGATCAGGATGGCTAAGGGGGGGGGGATACAGGTGCAGCATGGCGAGTGTTAAAAGTGTTAGTCATCTATCTAAATGTATCAGCGACTTGTTGACACACACACACACACACACTCACTCACTCACTCACTCACTCACTCACTCACTCACTCACTCACTCACTCACTCACTCACTCACTCACTCACTCACTCACTCACTCGCACAGATTCATACATACATACACACACACACACTCACAGGCACACACACACACTCACACACACACATACCCACACAGCTACACACACATTTGTTGAATCTGCCTGACCTGTATATTTCTATACTCACACATATATAATAGCTCTTCTTATGAGACAGTATCTTAATATACTGACAGATATTATTTCTCTTCTTATGATCAGTAAGTCTACAGTATATTATACTCACAGACGTTGTAGGCCTTCTTATGAGACAGTATCTTAATATACTGACAGATATTATTTCTCTTCTTATGATCGGTAAGTCTACAGTATATTATACTCACAGACGTTGTAGGCCTTCTTATGATACAGTATCTTAATATACTGACAGATATTATTTCTCTTCTTATGATCGGTAAGTCTACAGTATATTATACTCACAGGCGTTGTAGGCCTTCTTATGAGACAGTATCTCCACCACATCCTTCTTTTTGAAGGTGTCTGGCAGGAAGGCTGGTTCTGGGGGGGAAACTAACAGGTTTAATCCGTGTGTCAGCACTCGTTCTCCAGGCACCAGGAAGGTAAAGGTTAGGGTTTGTTTTCGGGCGAGGGTCAGGGTTTGTGTTAGGGCGAGGGTTAGGGTGGGTGAGGGTGAGGGTGAGGGTTAGGGTAAGTTAGATAAACAGTCTGGTGAGTGGGGTTAGGGTCAGGGTGAGGGTTAGGGTAAGTTAGATAAACAGTCTGGGGAGTGGGGTTAGGGTTAGATTTAGGACATTACAGGACATTAACCCTAACCCTAACCCTAACCCATTATTACCATGGGATTAGATTAGACTAACCCTAACCCTAACCCATTATTACCATGGGATTAGATTGAGAGTTTGACAGAGGTGTGTGTGTCCTTTTTTTGCTTCTAAAACGAAGTGAGCAGGAATAGGGACTTTGGTCGATACTGACAACAAGACTTTTTACTTTGTGTGTCAGCCTTTTGCTGTGTGTTTGGACCCAGATGGTTTTATGTCGGTTCAACTCATTCTTACTCCAAGGATAACCTCCGACTAAAGACACTAAAGGTAAATTAGAAATAGGAGAGAGAGGAGTGGAGGAAGAGGATGGTGCCTTGTGGAGAATTGACATGATGATGATGATGATGAGGATGAGGATGAGGAGTAGGGGGAGGAGAGTGAACTCGCTCCGTAAGAAGTTAACAGACAGCAGGGTGACATGGCTCTGAGCTGCAACGGCAGAAAAACAACATCTAATGTCAACAGAGACGGAGACAATCACAGCAACATCATAGTGAACGTTCACCAATTCACTATAAGCACACATTGCTTTGAGAGAGACAACTAAAGTAGATGATTCTGAACGCACCAAAACAGCTGGTAAAAGCTGCTAAAAGCTGGCAATCAGCTGGGACAGATATGGTCGTCCGTTGGGAAATGGCACAGCACAGAATATGAGATGTGAGGAAATGAAAACAAAGAATAACGATATAACAAAGAAAGAATGAAAGAACTTACTGGATCTTCGTTGGGTGCCAAAGTGGAGCTCCAGGTCCAAGTACTTCACCATGTCACTGAGCTTGTCATACTCAGGATCCTCTCCAAGCTAACACAACAAGGTACATTGGTTTACTTCATCCTAAATCTCACTATTATATTGTTTATTTTATAAGATCTACATACAATTACAAAATTATAATTTACTTAATTTGTAAAATATTTTGTTAAATTAAGTATTAAGTGAATCTGCTGAATACCAAAACAGCACTACATATCACATTGTATTTAATGTACAAATCAACACAGAGTATGCATTTATTAAGCATAATCAAATGATTTCATTGTCACCCATATTTAATAAGGGTATGAACTATGATATGAATTATATTTTATACTCTATAATGTTGTTGTCACCTGTCCCCAGATGGTGCCTTCAGAGTTTTCCACCTGCTCCCAGCGCAGTCGCTTCACGCTCATGTGGTTGGTGTCAGACGCCGAGAGAGAGTCCAACTTGGGCAAGGGAGGGGGGTCACATGGGGGAGGCAAGGGGGGGGGAGGAGGGGGAGGCACCTGAGATAAGAACAGGATACTGGTGTTAGATGAATGCTCATTAAGGATCATAATGTCGTCTTGGTATGATATACTAGACTCTACACACACTGACTGGCAGGGGCTGTCATATGAGAGTTGATATTTAATTGACATTTATTCACCTGTCACATCCTTACGCTACCAGCTATCCGTACACGGCTCAAATCATAAATAATTTACTCTCACAAAGAAAACACCACCAGAATAAAGGTCTCGGTTTGATTGTGACATTATCTCTATCAGCAGCATTGCATCTTGTTAGTTTGAAAACAGTACCTTGTTCGACTGTACTGCTGGAGTTTTAGTGTCTGTTAGTTTGAAAACAGTACCTTGTTTGTCTGTACTTTGAGTTGTGGTCTCTGTTAGTTGGAGAACACAGTACCTTGTTTGTCTGTACTTTGAGTTGTGGTCTCTGTTAGTTGGAAAACACAGTACCTTGTTTGTCTGTACTTTGAGTTGTGGTCTCTGTTAGTTGGAAAACACAGTACCTTGTTTGTCTGTACTTTGAGTTGTGGTCTCAGTTAGTTGGAAAACACAGTACCTTGTTTGTCTGTACTTTGAGTTGTGGTCTCTGTTAGTTGGAAAACACAGTACCTTGTTTGTCTGTACTTTGAGTTGTGGTCTCTGTTAGTTGGAGAACACAGTACCTTGTTTGTCTGTACTTTGAGTTGTGGTCTCTATCAGTTGGAGAACACAGTACCTTGTTTGTCTGTACTTTGAGTTGTGGTCTCTGTTCGTTGGAGAACACAGTACCTTGTTTGTCTGTACTTTGAGTTGTGGTCTCTGTTCGTTGGAAAACACAGTACCTTGTTTGTCTGTACTTTGAGTTGTGGTCTCTGTCAGTTGGAGAACACAGTACCTTGTTTGTCTGTACTTTGAGTTGTGGTCTCTGTCAGTTGGAGAACACAGTA
Organism: Aplochiton taeniatus; assembly: GCA_017639675.1. NCBI lineage: Eukaryota > Metazoa > Chordata > Actinopteri > Galaxiiformes > Galaxiidae > Aplochiton > Aplochiton taeniatus. The sequence continues at coordinate 15,724,819 of CM030187.1, forward strand.
CCTTGTTTGTCTGTACTTTGAGTTGTGGTCTCTGTTCGTTGGAAAACACAGTACCTTGTTTGTCTGTACTTCTGGTGTGGCGGTCTCGTAGGGCTTGGTGTGTGTGGGCAGTGTGGAGTGGCTACTTGGCGTCAGGGAGAGACTCATGCCCTGGCTGTGACTGTGGCTTGGTGGAGGACCCTAAGGAAAACAATATATTAACACACAGACCCACTCACGGTGTCCTTTAATATCAAATATATATATATAGTTATATAGTTATAGTTATAGTTATATATATATATATATATATATATATATATATATATATATATATATATATATATATATATACAGTTAAACTATATACACTTATATATATATATATATATATATATATATATATATAAGTGTATATAGTTTAACTGTAAATCTAATCAAATCGATAATCATCTAATCTAACAAAACAAAACAAAACAAAAATACGCATTCTACTTTGAAACGTGTTCTGCCGTTTCCACGGCAACCGGAGTCCTTGCCTGGTAGCTGTGCTGATGGTGGAGCTGGTGGTGTCTCTGGAGAACCAGCTGGCTCTGCCTCAAGGGCTGGGGGGAGGGCTGGGGGGAGGGCTGGGGGGAGGGCTGGCGTAGGGGCTGGGGCTGGCTGATCTGCCTGGGGAGGTGGAAGGGACGGGACGCCTGGTGGGGGAGGGGGGAACACACAGAAAGATAATACCACCATTCAATTCATAGCTTAAAATGATAGAACCGGACGTTAGTGACGAGTTGAGTTCAAATATACCTATTTTATATTGTTCTTGTTTGAAAACTTACCTGTAATTAAGTTATTTACAGGATAGAGTTCAACTAAGCTGGTAGAAGGGACCACAACGGCTTTATGAATGGCAAACCGCATTCAAACGAAATGTAATATAATAATTAAAACAGTTAGAACCTTTGTGCATGTAGATGACTGTTTAGAAAGATTTTAAACTACATGTCAAATCAGAAAATACAATATACAGTAAATACCTGGGGGGACCTCCTGGTGCTGAGGGTCTGTGTTTGAGTGAGATTCAGCCTGGAGGAGGAGCAGGAGGAGGAGGGGGCCATGGGGCCCTGCTGATGCAGCCCCTGTTGGTGGAGGTGGTGGGGGTGGACGGTGCGACCATGCTGCAGCTCCTCCCTGCTGGGCAGCCCCTTGTGATGGGCGGGTCTCCCCGCCGGGAAGCCCCGGAGTGGGGGCGGAGGAGGCGGGATGATGGGGTGCTGGGGCTGGAAGGAGGTCCGCGCCCGGGGCAGGAGTTTGGGGGAGAAGCGGACGGGCGGGACGGGGTCGGTGAACTGGAACGGCGGTGGGAGGGGGGCGAGGAAGGGCGGGGGAGGCGGCGGGCTCTGGGTGGGCGGCGGGGGGATGGGTTCGGACCCCGAGGAGTAGGAGGGGGAGGTGGCCTCCTCGTCTTCCTCGTCGCTCCGCTCTTCGCTGCTGGCGCTGCTCACCTGCTCCTGGTCGTCCTGGAAACTCATCTGAAGGAGAGGGAGGGAGGGAGGGAGGGAGGGGAGAGAGAGAGAGAGAGAGAGAGAGAGAGAGAGAGAGAGAGAGAGAGAGAGAGAGAGAGAGAGAGAGAGAGAGAGAGAGAGAGAGAGAGAGAGAGAAGGAGAGAGAGCGAGAGAGGAGAGAGAGAGAGAGAGAGAGAGAGAGAGAGCGAGAGAGGAGAGAGAGAGAGAGAAGGAGAGAGAGGGGAGGGTCGTCATGATTACGTGTCGAAGTTAGTAATCTGCCGTTTAAGTCCGATTTTAGTTTAACTGATTAGCAATATTGCTCAAATCTGCCCACACACAAACACACAGAAACGCATAGAAAACAATTGTTAATATGTTTTGTATACATTTCTAAGCAGATCTATTTGTCAGCCATTCACATGTTCATGCTGGACAGACATGTTGTAATTAGGCACATCATAACTTCTTAGTGTGACTTTAACTTTTGTTTATATCAATAACAATACAGATGGAGATGACAACAAAGCATGAATAATGTTAAGCGTCAAAGTTATGCAACCTTTAAATGGTGCCAATGTTCATAGTTATGTAAACTTTATTTTTATGAAGGACAACTGACTTACAATCAAACTATAACCAGCATACAACTTGTAAAAAGCTTCAAAGGTATTATTTTAATCAGTTAGGTGGGATCATAATTATAGCTAGGTCTAATTTGGCACTACACATGCGAGTCGCAAGGTTCCTATGGTATAATTAAGCTCTTTTATAACTAAATAGGTCAATTATTTTCTACTTACGGGAATATCTCTTCTTCTGAAACCATGACAACCACCTTGATTAATCTGTTCATGTAACACAGGTGTTTAATGATACAAAGCTTATGCTATTTCCTTCTAGATACTTAAATCTACACAAACTTAAATCCATCAATAATTTCATTATTCAGACTAAATTTGCAATGCTAAAGGTTTGTGAACGTGTAAAATAACGACCCACTTGTCGTTTCGAGAAGAGAGGATCGGGACACCCTCGTAACCAAACCGTTACATTGTACCGAATGTAATGTAAACTGCATTAATAAAGCGCCTTTACAAAACAAATGTTACAAGAGGCTGTACATTACTATAGAAATTAAACGATGACAAAAGTAAGGAGGGCACTATTGCCACACCCACTTGTGTTGTTTGTGTAAAACTATAGGACTAAAAGATGAAAAAGGATAAGAGGGTATTATTGCTACACACACTTGTGTTGTATGTGTAAAACTATAGGAATAAAAGATGAAAAAGGATAAGAGGGTATTATTGCTACACACACTTGTGTTGTTTGTGTAAAACTATAGGAATAAAAGATGAGAAAGGATGACAGGGAATTATTGCTACACCCTCCATCCCACCTAAGCTGTTTCCCCCTGGGCTCTGGCATTTGCCAAAGAATCCATAACACCTTGTAGACCAAGCGCGAGCACACTGCAGCTGTTGGCACTAGTGATTTAGTGAAGTGTTTCCCACCACACATTCCCACTCTGTTCACATGAACTCTGTTTCATTATCCATGAACTGAAAGCAATCACACGAGAACACACTGCAGCTGTTTGCACTCAGAGAACTGAATTAGTGGCACAGTCACTGTGACAACCATATTTTTGTGATGACTTTTGATTTAGTCGATGGATGTTGTGTTTGTTTTTCATCACATATTCCTACTATGTTAAAAAGAACTCTTTCTCTATCCATGAAAGCAACAGTTTTCCCATCGCCAAGTAGTATCACTGAATCAGAACACTTTTTATATTGACCATGAATAAACTGATGTGATTTGGACGAGTATGCCTCACCTCCTTACAATACCATGTCAAAATAATTATTTATATTTTCTACAAACTCTATAGTAGAGATTGACCTCTCACTCTCTCTCTCACCTGTGTCTAATATATTTCTGTCTGTTTTTCATGATAGGCCTCTCTCTCCCTTTGTCTCTTTCACCTATCAATATGTCAGACAAATCTCTTATTTATTTCTGTATTCCTCTCTCTCTCACTTCCCACTGCGTCAGGATCAATCTCTTAAATATTTCTGTATTTTATTCTCTATCTGCCTCTCTCTCTCATGCGTCAGAAGAAATCTCTTTTTGAACACTCCTCTTTAGAAAGCTTTGGCCTCTCACCTCCTCATAGTCATTTTCTCCGGCCGCCAGGTCGTCGACCAGCGTGACGCGGTGCCCCAGCTGTTCGCTCAGAGCGTCCAGGAACTTATCCGTGTCTCGGCTCCGGGGCGGCCGCGAGAAGGTGAACAGTTTCTTGCGTCGCGACAGCGGGCTGCCGGGTTGGTCGGTGCCCAGCGGCGTCCCCGGGGGGCTTTCCAGACTGACGTAGGGGTTGGAGTCCAGACTGCTCTGGTGGTAGAAGTCGTACAGCGGGCTGGGGAGGGGGTCCTTCCACGACAGGGACAGGCCTGACTGTTTGCGGTTCACTGCAAAAGGGGGAAGGAGGCACATTAACATCTAAGATGGCCGCCCCTTGGGGAATGAGAAACAAGATGGCCACTCCTCAGGGTGTGACTCGGCGGTATGTGGTCGAATTAAGTAACTTCGATGATGTCGTGTTTATAAAATTCCTCAATCTGACGTTACGTGTGTGTGTGTGTGTGTGTGTG
>CM030187.1:15733956-15746456 GCA_017639675.1 Aplochiton taeniatus
GGTGAGTGTGTTACCTGGACCGGGGGGGTACGGTGGGAGCCAGAGGAGGTGTGCTGCTCCCCGGGTCAGTGGTCTGGTCGGACAGGGGGAAGACAGATGGCCCGCCCTCGACCACCAGCGTGGGCATGGCTCCACTGCCCTGCAGCATGGACACCACCTTCTCATGGGAGCAGTTCCTAACAGGAGAGACAGAGACAGATGTATGTCTGTCTGTCTGTCTGTCTGTCTGTCTGTCTGTCTGTCTGTCTGTCTGTCTGTCTGTCTGTCTGTCTGTCTGTCTGTCTGTCTGTCTGTCTGTCTGTCTGTCTGTCTGTCTGTCTGTCTGTCTGTCTGTCATCGTCGTCTGGGGGTCCTGTCCGTCACAATGGATATGTACTGACTCAACCCTCTCTATTTAGTAGAAACCCCTCAGATTCATAAGATGTATTACAAACCATTTAGATTCATAAGAGAAATTACAAACCACCCCAGATGCATAGTACAGTATGTATGATAAACTACCTCGTTTTAGAAGTTACCTGATTAAATGTTGTAGACATTTTGAACTGCAACCAAGCCTTAGCCTTACACTGAGGACTTTGATAATTCACTTGACTAGACCCTCACAAATCATCAGACACTATCCTTCTGAATACAAACCATCCTCAATGTCTGCTGAAATATCTAAAACAATACATGGTAATAAAAAGATACATTCAGAATAAAAGTTATTTGACTTTCTAATGAGTATATGCTATATTTCATCGACAGCAATCCTCTGTTCATTTGAGTTTGGAGTAGAGAAAGGATTACGTGATTTAGGTGTAGGCGCTGCTCTGCAGAGGGATGCATGGTAGATCTATATCGAACTAAGCCTTCTTTATCAAACTTTTAATAACTGTAACATGAATTTATTTCTCCCAGGCTGAATTGGGATCTTCCTGCCTACACTGTGTGAGCTGAACGAAATTAATCCGAGTGTTGCTGAGAGGGTTTGAAAGTTTAAAAGAGGTTAAAGGTCACGGCCACCTCCCACCAGGGCATGCACACACACACACACACACACACCTAGGCCATGGCCCCCTCCCACCAGGAAGGAGAAGAACAAAACACAAAGTATGCATGAACCCAGACACACAAGGTAGGTGGAGGAGAGGACAAACGTGCGTATGCACACACACACGCACACGCACACGTACACGCACACATGCACACGCACGCACGCACACACACACGCACACACGCACACACGCACACACGCACACACGCACACACACACTACACCTGTACACAAACACGCACACACACACACACACTACACCTATACACAAACGCACACGCACACGCACACGCACACGCACACGCACACGCACACACACACACACACACACACACACACACACACACACACACACACACACACACACACAGACAGCAACTTACCTCATGTCCAGGCCGTTAAGGAAGAGGATCCGGTCTCCTGTTTTGAGACCACATTCCTCAGCTGGACTGTCTGTTGAAGAAGACAAAAAACCTTACGTAAAAAGTACAAAAAGAATGAAGAGAAGCCTCAAAACATAATGTCAGGTCCTATAGTAATATTAAGGATACATTTGATTTATATTATTATTTCAGTAATGTTGTTCTAAAACCCAAAGACGAGAGATTGTTTGTTTGACTTTTCAAACTGTTGGACATTAGGTGTGGGTTGGCTTTCAAGCAAAGCAAATAAACATAAAAGGCAGTTATGAAGAAAAATCCATGCAGTGCAGTACCACACACACACACACACACACACACACACACACACACACACACACACACACACACACACACACACACACACACACACACACACACACACCCCACAGAGCTGTGTGTGTGTGTACCACAATGGTAATATCATCTTCCTCCGCCAGCCTGCGTATGATTCACACTGCTCCACCCACTCACCCACATACATAACACAGCATCATCATCATCATCATCATCATCATCAGTCTCTTTACGGCCCACTTATTCACACTAAACGGACCAGTCTGTTTACTGGGCAGCAGGTGGGCTAACCAAGCACCATCATCAGTCCCTGCCGCACACACGCACACACACACACACACACACCCTTCCTTATTAACCCCCCTCAGAACAACAACAACGTATTCCTCCACATAATATTAATATATTCTATAAATGATAAAGATTCATGTTTATTACAGCATCGTTCGTGTTGAACGTGAGCTCTCTGTCTCTGTCTCTGTCTCTGTCTCTGTCTCTGTCTCTGTCTCTGTCTCTGTCTCTGTCTCTGTCTCTGTCTCTGTCTCTGTCTCTGTCTCTGTCTCTGTCTCTGTCTCTGTCTCTGTCTCTGTCTCTGTCTCTGTCTCTGTCTCTGTCTCTGTCTCTGTCTCTGTCTCTGTCTCTGTCTCTGTCTCTGTCTCTGTCTCTGTCTCTGTCTCTGTCTCTGTCTCTAACTCGTGTTTCTCTGTTCTATAGAGCGACAACAATCCCATTGGTGAGTCACCCCACTCCTCCAACTTCCTGGTACGCTCAGTGTGGTGTGAACAGTCACGCAGCACGGAACCTGTTCACCCCACGATGTTGAAAAGCCTCCACACTCACCAGCCTCCGTCTACCAGCACATACCGCCTAAAAGAAACCGTCTCCACGGTGGAAAGTGGACAGAGGGACAGAGACTTTGGGATTGAGAGACTCTAGGTAGGAGACACTTCCCCATAGAGCAACAGTAGGAGGGGACAGCGTACAGATGCAGCTGGTTATATAAACACACACTAATAAACACTTTAAATAGTACATACGTGGTTTGACAGTTTATACATATGTGGTTTGACAGTTTATACATATGTGGTTTGACAATGTTTACATACATGGTTTGTCCACTTGAAAACCCCAATGACATACCTGCTTTCAACCCAAATCGTTTCTTAACATTGGTTTTTAGAATGCTCACCTTGAATTAGGGCGTAATGCATGTTAGAACACTGCGCCCTGTGTAGTTATAACCAAAATGTATCTAGATAATTGAGCTATGTTCAGAAAATAAAATATTCAAAGGGCATCTGTTAATTTGGAGATGGTTTGTGTCATCCAGCGTTAAGTATTTTTGACTCGCAGCGATGATGTTGTTGATGTGATAGGGTGTTTCTTGGTTGTGCTGTTGTTTACACTGAGCGTGATGTTGCCGTGTCGTTGTTGACGTGTTTCCGGTGTTGTTGCCGTGGTTACAGTGTTGCGTTGTTGACGTACCTGCGATGACAGAGTCTATGCAGACGGGGGCGTGGCCTCTCAGCGTGAAACCAAAGCTCTTTTTGCCTCGGTAGACCCTGACAGTCCTGATCAACACAAACATAACAAACAACAATAAACACAAATAAAAGTGAACATTCAGTTCGGTTTATCAGACGCCATGTCACACACAGTCCTGAGATATACACACACATACACAAACGTTTTCAGTGACCATATGCGAATACAGTTTAGTTTATCAGAGTCCTGAGAATTACACACACATACACAGACGAATTCAGTGACCATACACAAATACAGTTTAGTTTGTCAGACGCCATGACACACAGAAGCCTGAGAAATACACACACATACACACAAACAAATTCAGTGGCCAGATACGAATCCAGTTTAATTAGTTAGACATGATGTGATAAGTTGCTTTGTTAAACCAAGGTTCATCTTTACTCTGTAGAAATGGACAGTCCTGAGAGAGAAACACACAAACAAACAAACAAATTGTGACTACATAAAGATACAGGTTAGCTTGTCCAACACGTTGAGACATGGAGAGTTCTGAGCAGGGGCGTATCACTAGGGGGGGGGGTCAGTGGGTGGGGGGGTGCAGCAGAGTGGCACTTTTCACAATAATAATATAAAAGAAAATAAATACAGTCGTGACAACGCATGTGAACTGTCTAATAAGTGGGCAGTAACGGCGTCCTTACTAGTGCGCTCCAGCACTTCATAAAATACTACTACAGACCGGATCCTGAGAGCTACACACACACACACACACACACACACACACATTCAGTCACTATGTAAATATACAGTTTAGTTTGGCAGACATGCCAGGTGATATACTGCTTTGTTAAGTCAAAATTCTTCTTTCCTTGGTTAAAACGGACAGTCCTGAGAAATACACAGAAATACACAGAAATACACAGAAATACACAGAAATACACAGAAATACACAGAAATACACACCAACAGACTCAGCAAAGTAACCACGTTAAAACATGATGCGACGTGTTGATCTAAAAAGCCTGAGCTTTCTCTATCCTCGGAAGAAACACAGAAACAAAGTCTAGAGAGAGACAAACTCACTAACTCAGTCTGCTCCGTAACCACATGCACATCCCATTCAGCTTCTCAGACATGACATTACACTAAGTATATTTGACCAACAAATGATGTGATGTGTTACTTTATGAAGTAGCTGTCAACTGACCTGGTTGTGTTTCAAAGTTTAAAAAGAGAGTTTAGAAGGCTAGCAATTTGAAAAGCAAATTCAAACAGCCTTAAATGGCCTTGAAAGTGGAATTGTTTTTTAAATTCACTATGTGTCATGTTTATTCTCATCAAAATAGTTTTTCGATCTGGTCTTACATAATTAATCAAACTGTTCCAAAATATAAATATTTAAATAAAAGTGAAGGAGTAAAAGTAGAAGTTAAGTGTGTTTGTGTATGTGTCTGTGTGTGTGAGACAGTGTGTGTGTGTGTGTGTGTGTGTGTGTGTGTGTGTGTGTGTGGGGTCTGTGAGAAGGTGCCCGTTCCATGTGTGTGTCACAGTGTGTGTGTTCATGTGTGTATGTGTGTGTGTGTGTGTGTGTGTGTGTGTGTGTGTGTGTGTGTGTGTGTGTGTGTGTGCGTGTGTGTGAGACAGTGTGTGTGTGAGACAGTATGTTTTGTGTGTGTGTGTGTGTGTGTGAGACAGTGTGTGTGTGTTTGTGTGTGTGTGTGTGTGTGTGTGTGTGTGTGTGTGAGACAGCGTGTGTGTGTGTGTGTGTGTGTGTGTGTGTGTGTGTGTGTGTGTGTGATTGTGTGTGTGTGTGTGTGTGTGTGTGTGTGTGTGTGTGTGTGTGTGTACCTTCTGCCACATCCATCCCAGATCAGCTCCTCCAGCCTATCTGCTCCCGTTACCATGGAAACTACACCGGGCAAGCGCCAGCACGATACACAGTTTGACGTACGTAAACAATGTGCACACGTTTGGGGATTTTATTTTCTTGTTGTATCATAAATCTATTCTTTGATTGTTTTAAAGCTCTACGTTAAGCAAGAGCAGATGAGATACATGTAGAAGGGAGGTTTAGTCTGAAGAGGAAGATAGCTCAGTGTTGTCCTGTTGATTTAAATATATATGTGTGTGTGTAGGTGTGTCTGTGTGAGAGAGAGAGGGAGAGAGAGAAAGAGAGTGTGTGTGAGAGAGAGATAGGGACAGAGAGAAAGTGTGTGTGTGAGAGAGAGAGAGAGACAGAGAGAGAGGGACAGAGAGAGAGAGAGAGAGAGAGAGACAGAGAGAGAGAGATCAATAATGTAAATCCAACAAGGAAGTATTGTAAACCCTTACAGAACATGACCGCATGTCTTTCGGGAAGTTTAAGAGGCATGTTGGCTAAGGAAGTCAGGAATAGGTTTGTCCTAACTTTTTCAAAGGATTGATATTTGTTATGACAGCCAAACACATGAAATGATATCACTATGTCTTAACTGCATCCAACTAGCAGTGACATCATGAAGCATTCTCAGCTGATCACATGTCCAAAGTGGCCTCCATCTACTGGAAACATCGGATGACTACTCGTCGCCATTGTAATCTCCTCGACCCGGTAACTGTCTCCAATGGTTACGGGACCTGCCAAGGTGAGTGTGCGTGACCTACTCAGTCACAACAGGAACACACGAGAAGGGCGCAAAACATGGACCGGATCCCAACTCGGATGGAATCGCCTCCCAGCTCCCACATACAAAGACATTGGATTTGGACTGAACAATCAAACCTATGTCGATAAACCAAGGCCAGGATTTGTAGCTGAGCCGGAACTCAATAGGAAGGCCAACGGTTGGCCATGGCAATCGGTCTCTAAGAAACAGGCGATGGTTAACAACCACGGTGTTTTCACAATGGATGTTCATTGAAACCGGAGAACACGTCGGTCCGGATCCAAAACATCGGCGTCACTTTTCGGGAACCATCCATTCCAAAGAGTCACAGGAAAGTTTGAAACAACAGGTTTGAGAGAGAAGTGTACATTTTGACATTTCCATTCTTGTCATTTTAACAGACACTATTATCTAAAGCAACTTGCAATGAGATTACAAGGAGCGATTTAGGGTTATGTGCTTTGCTCAAGGGGTACACTACTGGTGGTTTTCCCAGGTGGGATTTGAACTCATGACCTTTGGGTCCCTATCTACACAAAGATTTATTCTCATTAGGGTAGAATACCCTCTTCCTTAAATACTGAAGATAGTTGTAATACCCCCAAACACACTCATCAATGATGAGTCAGTCTCATTTATCAGTTTCAAACTTGTTTTGACGTGTGCACCAATGTTTTAACGAAGCCGTAATTATCTGAAAAGACGTTGTCTGTAAACAAGAACGTTGGCAGGAGTAAAAACAGTCTCAATGGACACTCGTCAGCCTAGGAATTATTATCTTAAACACATCTCCCACAGAAACCTAACAAAGCCTTATCAGTCAAGCAAGTAATATCACGCCACACACAATCACTTTGGATTTGCTCCAGAGACCGAGAATATCAACAATAACAGGAGCCGAAACATTCCCCACGGACACTCGGAACTCCGTAAATGATTGTATTAAACACACTTCCCAAAAAGAGGCCTAACAGAGCCTTTGTCGGTCAACCGGGTAATAATCACTCAATCAATCATCCATCACACACTCACCTGGGATTAGCTCCTGCGGAGGAGAGCCCAGGCATTCCCGAGGTCGACTTCCTTAGACCTCTGTCCCTCTCCCCTCCTCCTCCTCCTCCTCCTCCTCCTCCTCCTCCTCCCTCGCCCCCGTCGCGGGGCACAGAGCTGGCCCGTTTGGACCCGTGGTGCCGGTCGGGGTGGTCCTCGCTCCGACTCCGTTGCAGACGGCCCCGGCCGTGCGGCTCGCTGATGCTCTTGCTGCGGCACATCCTGTGGACCAGGTTCTGGGAGACGGCGTCGTCGAACCGCTGCCGGTGCTTCTTGGGGATGAAGATCCTGGCGAACATGGCGAGAGGGAGAGGAAGGTGAGGAGGAGGAGGGGAGCCAGCGTGAGGAAGGAGAACGGGCAGGGGAGTGGGCTTAGGCTGAGGGCGACCCCCGCCTGACATGAGAGCCGGTGACCCCCTGGCAGCTGGACGTCCTCTTCTCACATCCTCTGCCGCAGACACTTTGGAGCCGATCAAAAGTCAAGCCTGAGTTAGCGGCTCGGACGACAGAAGCAGTACTCTATGAAGCTAAGATACACAACAGAGAAACCCCAAGCCGGGGAGGAAGAAGCAGAATGAACTCGATTGGAATATCTCACAACAGAAACATCATAATAATCCACACCAAAGAGAACTTAGATATATATTTTTTTCTTCTTCAAAATGGAGTCAAGACGAGAAGGAGTTTGGTTATCCTCCCTGGTCACCAAACTAAGTGGTCAGAAAAAAGAGGAAGAGAAGGCTGGTGGGTAGTGGAAGGAGGCAGTCCTCTCCTCTCTGCCTGTGTGGATTATGTGTCTGATGCAGCACAGGCTGGAAACACAACACCAGCAACCGCTTAGGGTGTAGGAGTGAGCGGAGAATCACTCCCCTACCATCTCTCTCTCTCTCTCTCTCTCTCTCTCTCTCTCTCTCTCTCTCTCTCTCTCTCTCTCTCTCTCTCTCTCTCTCTCTCTCTCTCTCTCTCTCTCTCTCTCTCTCTCTCTCTCTCTCTCTCTCTCTCTCTCTCTCTCTCTCTCTCTCAATCACACGCCCTCATAGACACTTATGCACACAGTATCTTGCTGTTTCTCTTAATCTCTTAATTTTTTTCTAACACAAAAACCCCAGAGTACCCTGTCCTATCTATTCTATTCTGAGAGTAGTTCACTTTTTTCCAATCCAGTTGAAATATGAAAACTATTGAGTGAACTCAATTTCCGAGACAAGTTAAGGGTAAGGTCAATCCCCCTTGTCTAAAAAAATAACAATTGAAATCAAACGTGAGGTTCCTGTAACACTGGTCAACCAACTCCACAGAGATAGGAGACCCCGCATGTCTCTAAAGCAACCTGACAGTATACCCAGAGTGTGGGTGGGCTCTACCAGTGTCTCTCCACTGACGGTCTGAGCGCTACAGTCCACCAACGGAGCTGTTCAGTATTACCAGTTTAAATATAGAGCTGGCTAGGTTCACTGCACACTGCAGCAAGAGGAAAGGGATAAAAAAAATAAATAAACGTATGCCATCGTACCCTGAGAGAAGATCTGGAAGCAACCGCTGACACACACGCAGGAACAATCACGTTTGATAGCGATCAGGACCCACGCCAAGATTTCTGTACACACCCACGCTCCTAAACACACACACACACACACACACACACACACACACACACACACAACCTAAGGAGGAACCACGTTTCACCCACGTTCAATCCGATTTAAAGGAGACAAACATTACATAAACACTTATTGTTGAGAGGGAAATTAAACATTAACGCTTCCCAAAAAAACACACCAATCAGTACCTCATAATTGCAGTAAATGTATCGCTAATTGCTGTTAATTATATGCCGTAGCAGAAGGTAATAATATTCCAATCCAATCAAACCCCAGTGTTAACAATCAATTATAATTATTGCAGTTGAGTCATTTTTTCCGTCGTAGTTTTGTGCCAACTTAGTCAGGAAGCTGGGTGCTGCATGTTGGTGGGTTCATCTTTCCCTCTCTTGGTTTCTCACTTATTTATTCACCCTGGCTGGCTAGCATAAAAACAACACGAAATGGATTCTGGGGGAAGAACAAACAACAACACTAGCCCAGCCGCTAGTTGAGCAATTACCAGTGACAGAAAGTGAGGGTGTGATAGAGCAGCAAGCTAAATCTAGAGGCAAACACACAAACAAGCAACAAGGAACGCCAAGCCTAATCATGCCAAATAAAACAGAAGTTGGACGTAAAATAAGCAAATAGGACAAAGACCGGGTTTAAAAAAGGACAAGCAGAGACAAAAGAGAGAGAGAGAGAGAGAGAGAGAGAGAGAGAGAGAGAGAGAAAAGTGTGACAGCCCAGAGGTGGCCTCAAAGCCTGATGAAACACTAGGGGAGGGACACGCAATACTCCATAGGCTCTGTCCAGGCTCACCTGTGTGTCTGTTACAGTTGCTGTTTCACTCACTAGGGAGCCCGCTGTCTTTGTTATGGCTCAAACTTCATAAACAGGCTTAGCAGTTGACTACCTATTTCTACAACTGCCCTTCATCATTGAAACTAGCATACAATGTAGTCAACCTGTTGCAAGGCAACCTAAATACTTATTTTAACATTTTTTTCCCATTTGTTATCGTGCCTTTGATAAGGGCCAGAGAACCCTGACAGAGATGAGCTTTGTCTTGTCAGCCTTGGAGCAGAGAGGCAGCAACAAAAGGATGTACGTCTGTGGATAAACGGCGTTGCAGGGTGAGATCAGGGTTAGAGAAAGGCTGCTTGGGCTAACTGATAACAGTGGGTCAGCCGGGTGAGACCTGACAAAGAAAAACCAAAGAAATCTTTTTCTAAAGAGCCTTTCCGTAGTATTCTGTGAAAGTGTCAAGAGCGACGGCCAACCACTGCATCCCATGCAGCCACCGGGTGTATTTGTCAATGAGTCTGCCGCTTTTACATTCCCATTAGCATTGACTAGCCTTATCGCCCAGCCATTGAACGCCAAGCCTAATCCTGCCAAATAAAACAGAAGTTGGACGTAAAATAAGCAAATAGGACAAAGACCGGGTTTAAAAAAGGACAAGCAGAGACAAAAGAGAGAGAGAGAGAGAGAGAGAGAGAGAGAGAGAGAGAACAAAACAGAGAGAGAGAGAACGAGAGAGAAAAAGACAGAGACAGAGAGAGAGAGAGAGAGAGAGAGAGAGAGAGAGAGAGAGAGAGAGCAAACTTTAGTGAGAAATTATGATGTCTGTACATCACCCAGGGAACAGTGGTCTAATTAGCTATCATTATGCCACTTGGCTGTGGAGGTAGAAAAATCCAGCGTGCCGAAAATAGAAAGGGATTGATATCCGATGTGGTTGAGGAACCCCCAGGTAGCAATACTGCAGATAAATATAGACATATCACATCATAGATTGCACAGGCCTTATCATCCTTTTCCCAACCATGTATAATTATAATAATTACTACTACTCATTACCCCATGCCGTTCTAGAACCTGGTGAGTGACCACCATCCCAGAATGAAGATGAATGTGATTTTCATAGAATATCTATTTCTATAGAATACCAGAGACTAGAATAGATTTAAGGGAAAGTAAAGGGATGGAATGGAATTACATTCAGTGATCCCAAAGGGAAATTGTAACATCATCATTTGCGCGATAAACAATACTTAAAAATAAATAGTAAAATAAAGTAAGAAAATATTCACATAAATTCAAATAAGACATGTTTAAAATATATGTAGGTATATATAAATTATAGAAAAGGGCAGAGTAGAGTCCAAACTGCAGTTAGGCCCAACAGCTCCTTCAATATTAGGCTTTTCCTGTTGTTGTTTAGAGAGCAGATCGATATCTGTCTCCCTTTAGACTCAGAGCTGAGCATTTAGACCTCATCAGCCTACATGATAAAACACATAGAAGCACAGGTTTGAGTGTCTTAAGCCGTAATAACTCTGATTGGTTTGAGAAAACCCATGGAAAAACAGAGCTAGTTTATAACAGCGTCCTTATGTAACTCTGTAGTCGAAGCCCCCCTGGTATTCTGCGGTCTAGACTGCTCTGTTATTCTCAATATCTATTCCCAGTGCTGACGCCGTCTTGAACTAGCCACATTATGTTGAAATGCCAGCATCTTTAGTGCTGATGTATTATTAAAATGCGTCAGAGGACATTTCAATCCAATAGCATCACATTCAGATTTTATGATGAGTACACAAAGATCCAAACCAAGCTATCCTGCTGGTGTGGTTGCTTTGGTAACGAACGGTGGTCATGACGTTGAACAGTCTGCTGTGAGCTAAAGGTCCAAACAGTTCATTAAAATATATATATCTTTTTTACAAAGAACAGAAATACAGCAAAATATAAATATTTTATGTGTTAATAAAAGGATTTTTATAAACGGATGAAACTACTTTTGGAAGTCAACAACCAGAGACGAGTTTGTAAAAGTCATTTTTCAGTATAATGCTGAGGGTAATAATGTAGTTAGAGATATATTGTAAAAACAACAGCTAAGGAACAACTGTGAACAGGAATTAATAGTATGTGTGAGAGCGCTAATTGGTTACCTTAAAGGTCAAGAGTCTGTTAACGTTAGTTATCCCTGAGTTCTGTCTGTAGTTTGATATTATATGCAGTAAAGTGTTTTTGATGATATTCACACTTCATGGGCATGAAATGGCTGCAGAGCTTAAGTGGAGCAAATGCTAATTCCTTAAAAGTTTTTATATATTCATAAATAAAATAAAAGTGCTGCACAGTCAATATGTAAATTTGGCAGCAGGTGCAGTTAGTTTGATTGACAGCCCCTGTTCTGCAGAAACAGTCTGCTCATCAAACATAAAAAAGTTTCAGTTACTTCACTCAAACTAACGAGTGAACTGTCCTCGTTTAACAGCAGAATCCAAAATAATTATCTACGAAGGGGAACAAGTTATTTTAAAAGTTTATAAGCCCAGTTTATATCTCTATGGGTATGTCATTCGGTTTATATTATACCACATCCACACACACACACACACACACACACACACACACACACACACACACACACACACACACACACACACACACACACACCCCCCTCCCTCACACACACACACACACACACACACACACACACACACATCAATAAAGAGAGCTAAATTGAAGCGTGAAGATCATCACATACAATGACAGGAAGTGGGAATCATGGCATGAATTGAATTCTAATGTGGGTGTGTGACAAATACCAAACATGTTTTTTAATCATAACATAAATAACTAAACAACACAACTTCAAATCGTACAGACATATTTAACTGACGTAGAGTGGACAATGACTCATCGAATTTGAGTTCAGTGGGATGATTGGTCGCAAATCGTTAGGATTATAGATCACAAAAAGCAGGACAGCTGTCCACCAACGTTCGTTGATGAAGAGCTACAACAGTAATGTGCTCTATACATATTGATTCATGTTTCTACAGGAAGTGTGCCATTCTGTAAATAGCCTAATGCTCAGGGGGGTGAACCAGCCCCCCAAGCCGATCTTTATAAATATATCCAAGCAGCATGTGCGTAGAAAAGGTGATGACACATTCGT
>CM030187.1:15751456-15793956 GCA_017639675.1 Aplochiton taeniatus
ATGTTATTGTTGTTGTTGGCTTAGTTACGTCTACAGTGACTTAACATGCACACCTGTCAGAAACATATTGAAGTATTTTTCTGACGTATATAAAAACGTTTAGGCAAAGTATATATTTAACTTTTTTTTTTAATATTTATATATTTATATTAAACCAGCATGTCTCTCCAATGCCCCCCCCCCCCCCCCCACACCCTATCAGCAGCTCAGCGACTCACCTTCCTGTTGAAGTCCAGAGCTTTGTGCTTGCGGTCCATCCTCATGCCGTCTCCCAGGCAGTCCTCCAGGCTGCCCCCCGTGCCGCCCTGTTTCTGGCGGGGCCCGGCGCACAGCACGCCCAGCCTCAGGGTGCGGCCCTGGGAGGCCTTGATCAGAGCGGCGGCCATCTCGTGGAAACGCACGGGGATCCCGTTCACCTCCATGACGTAGTCTCCCGCCCGCAGGCCTGCGCGGCCGGCTGGGGAGCAGGGGGAACAGTCCTCCACCAGCAGGGGGCAGTCTCCTACGATGGTGAAGCCAAACCTACCGTCCGGACCGGGGATTATGTCCATCTAACAAGAAGAGGAAGTATGTATATCATAAAGTAAAGTCCACTTTGAAGAAAAAAATGCAGTAGTCTAACAAAGTAGTCACAAAAGAGTAGTCTATTGTGAATAACAATAACTCAAAATAAATATCTAATTAATAATAATATAATAATATAAATATCATCAAAGGGTGGGTCGAAAAAACATCGAGGCCTAATACATCACACATCTAATAACCAGCCACGTACACTGTCGTCCCAAATCACATTCAATCACGAAGAGCCAGTCTATTTGAATGACACGGAGAAGTGGGGGCGACCGTGTCCGCCCGTGCAGAAAGCCGTGCCCACCTGCTCCACGCGTGACACCACGCCGATGCTGGGCGGGATGTTCTTCAGAGTCTGAGCGATGGCGACGACCGCCTGCACACCCAGCGTGGACACGTCCTGCCCTTCGATCTCCAGCACCTGGTCCCCGGGCTGGAGGCCGGCCAGGTGAGCACTGCTACCTTCCTCCACGGCCAGGATGTGGCTGGGCCCACTTCCTCCCAGCCGGAAGCCGAACTCGTCCGGCCAGTTCTGGTTGGACGTCGGCATGTTGAGGACTGAGCCCACGGTGAAGAGAAAGAGGGTTAAAGGTCAAAGGAGGGGAAACGATATCCTGTGGATTGATGATGGCACGTCTGTAAAAACTCAACAAATCCTAACAAATCCTTCTCACCACCTAACTCCCCCAAAGAAATGTGACAAGCAAACTACACATATATACGACATAAATATTCACCAGCTACTTCCATTTGGCCTACAATACAACGCGTGTTTCTTTGGTATTAAATCAATCTTTCAGTCTTAAATCAAGATACATCTCTCTCTCTCTCTCTCTCTCTCTCTCTCTCTCTCTCTCTCTCTCTCTCTCTCTCTCTCTCTCTCTCTCTCTCTCTCTCTCTCTCTCTCTCTCTCTCTCTCTCTCTCTCTCTCTCTCTCTCTCTCTCTCTCTCTCTCTCTCTCTCTCTCTCTCTCTCTCTCTCTCTCTCTCTCTCTCTCTCTCTCTCTCTCTCTCTCTCTCTCTCTCTCTCTCTCTCTCTCTCTCTCTCTCTCTCTCTCTCTCTCTCTCTCTCTCTCTCTCTCTCTCTCTCTCTGCTCCACACCGCAGGAGTGTGTTGGCCCTCAATCCTCCAGATCTGGAGCACCCAGCCTCTCGTCTCCCCTACACTTGCCCCGCTCTAAATTCCTGTCTCTGGTGAAGTGAGGCTCCAAATCCAAACCCTGTGCCCTCCACGGCAGAACCCTTCTGTCTCCGCCCTCAGTCTCCGGTGGAGTGAGGCTCCGAACCCAAAACCCTGTGCCCTTGAACTGTTTAACCCCACAGGGGGGTCACTGGCCTGGTTCACAGCTCCGCAGCAGCCAATCAAATCATCCGGTGCCAGAGTAGACTTTGACCTTGGGGAAGCTTTTGGGAGTTAATACTTTTCCGATCGCACTACATTCTTTCTTTTTTTTTTTGCATCAATATGAGCATTGAAGTGTCAAACAGAACAGTAGAAGTTGAACATAGTGATGAGTACACTATGTAAAATAGTGCATGCAAGCAATTTGCCAGAAATATTGTCAATTTTTCAAACTACAAAAGTGAAAATGGATATGAGGTGCTTTAAAAGAGAACGCTTCTAAATATGTATAAATAAACCGAAAAAGCCCAAAAAGGTCTGCTAGTCAGATTTTGTTTTGCAGCAAGTATGTCCTCCTTACAGTCACCCTGTTATTTGGAGCACAATGCAACTGTTGAAATAGACTCACGGATATCTTTGGGAGGACAGCGAGACCCTTGCTTGTTTTGTCGGAACGAGTACCGTCCCCTCTTGCTTTGAAGGAACTTCTTCATCTTGGAGGTCTACAACCAGCAGGTGTGCTGCTAGGGAGCTACTTATCTGGCTGTCCGGTAAAGTAATCCCCACTTCACTCCACACAATAACCCAAACACAGCACCTCGGTTAAACCAGACTAACCAAAGGGGCTAACAGCTTAATCACCCATGCTCCGACACTCATAGTTCCTGAGAGAACATCCTGCCCCATGTGAAAGGAGAAAAGAGAAAGAGAGAGAGAAAAAAAAAAAGGATGGGGTGACGATGCATGAAACTGCCGGTGCTGAAGTTCTGTGTGAATATCCGTGTTCTCCTCTCCTCCTCCCTGATCCAGCCCCCAGGTCCAGCCCAGATTGCAGAGTGTTCATCAGAAATCTGGGACGCACTTAACGCTCCTTAATAATTCTCTCTCCAAAAAGGGTATTGTGAGGCCTCATTTTGTTTCTATAAATACTCCTCGGTGTCGCCGTCGTCGTCTCTTCCTCTGCTCTTCACCCTCTCTCTAAGCCTCCTCCTCCTCCTCCTCCTCCTCCTCTCTCTCTAGACTTCTTCCCTGTCCTCCTCCTCTTCTTTCTCCTCTCTCTCTCTCTGGACTTCTTCCCTGTCCTCCTCCTCTTCTTCCTCCTCTCTCTCTCTCTTTAGGCTAGGTGTCTCTCCACGGGCTCTTGGCCCAGAATCACTCTCCGTCGATCCGGGAGACAGGTTGATGAACACTAATTGGAACGTCGGCACACACGCATTTAAGTGTGTGCTTGTGTGTGTGTGTGTGTGTGTGTGTGTGTATGGGTGTTGGTGTGTGTACAATTGTGTGTGTGTGTGTGTATGGGTGTTGGTGTGTGTACAATTGTTGGTGTGTGAGTGTGTGTGTGTGCGATTGTCGTGTTACATAGTCCGTTGAGAAAGAGCAGGGGCAATTTAAGACTTTGCTGACCTGGATTATGGACCAGACCTGGATTAGTAGGATTATGGACTAGATCTATAGATCCCCCTTCCACGCCCTAGCATGGGAGCCACAAGGAAACAAGCCCCCCTCCCAAACACACACACACACACACACACACACACACACACACACACACACATACACATACAGGCTGGCCTACAAATA
The DNA here is from genome assembly GCA_017639675.1 of Aplochiton taeniatus. NCBI lineage: Eukaryota > Metazoa > Chordata > Actinopteri > Galaxiiformes > Galaxiidae > Aplochiton > Aplochiton taeniatus. The sequence continues at coordinate 15,754,955 of CM030187.1, forward strand.
ATAGTGTCTCATTCAAGAGCTACGCACAAACACTCTCCCTCTCTTCCACACAAACACAACGATGTATTACCAATAGCTGAGCACGCACACACACACACACACACACACACACACACACACACACACACACACATAGACCAGTTGCTTTGGAGGCACTGTGATTGGATCATTTTTATGCAGTGAGGTGCACCCTCCTGAGGCAACAATGCTCATAGCCAGAAGAGCACGTGGATCTAGTTAGGGAGAAGAGTGAGAATAAGGTGTGTATATGTGTGTGTGTGTGTGTATGAGAGAAAGAACAGAAAGAACCAGGGAGAGAAGAGAGTGAGTGAGTGAGTGAGTGAGTGAGTGAGTGAGTGAGTGAGTGAGTGAGTGAGTTATATGGTTGGTGTGTGTGTATGAGAGAAAGAACGGAAAGAACCAGGGAGAGAAGAGAGTGAGTGAGTGAGTGAGTGAGTGAGTGAGTGAGTTATATGGTTGGTGTGTGTGTGTGTTGGAAAGAACAGAAAGAACCAGGGAGAGAAGAGAGTGAGTGAGTGAGTGAGTGAGTGAGTGAGTGAGTGAGTGAGTGAGTGAGTGAGTGAGTGAGTGAGTGAGTGAGTGAGTGAGTTATATGGTTGGTGTGTGTGTATGAGAGAAAGAACAGAAAGAACCAGGGAGAGAAGAGAGTGAGTGAGTGAGTGAGTGAGTGAGTGAGTGAGTTATATGGTTGGTGTGTGTGTATGAGAGAAAGAACAGAAAGAACCAGGGAGAGAAGAGAGTGAGTGAGTGAGTGAGTGAGTGAGTGAGTGAGTGAGTGAGTGATATGGTTGGTGTGTGTGAATATGCATTATGTTTGCGTATTTGTCAGCAGCTACAGCCACCTGAACAAGGAAATAGGAAATCCACAAGTACATCCATTGATGGTCCGTTTCAAAAGTATTAGGGTTACTCTAGTATTAGCTGGGTCCAAAATGAATAATTCAACCACAAATGCTTCCCCTCAGTCAAAGTCTCAATTTACACCCTGCACAAGCAAGCTTACTGTGTGTGTGTCTGACTGAGTAAAAGAGAGCAGGAGAAAACGCTAGAATTATACAGGCAATTGACTCAATGGTAAAACAATACACCTGCAGCATGCCATGGGAAATACCAAACCCATACTCAGTGATGACTCAGGTGAAATCAGTGAGGTGTGCCGTTTCCTTAAACAGTATTTCAAACCTTGAGGGCATGAACGAATATAGCTGAGGCAACTGTTTCAACTGAAAACAAGTATCTTAGCATATCACCAAGATGTTCGAAGAGTATTTTGGTTTTAAAGGCCTCATGTGTGCGTAATATTATACGTCTATAGGAATACACAGCCACTGTCATGGAAAGAATGTTTTGTTAGAACTGCATGGCATAAAACTTAAAACTTAAGTAATTACCCCTTTATTTGCTAGGCCTCTTCTTTTTGCTTTTTATTTTTTTCTAAAGTACTAAGTGCCTGAAATACAATTTCACTTACTGCCAATTTGAAAATTAAATAGACTGCACATTGGTACTACAGGTGTGACAAGTATTGGGATGCGTGTTACTTGTAGTAACCATATGTGCACAAGGAATTATACTGGGTTATCACTTGCGGCAGAGAAAAAAGCAATATTAGAAAATGTACTCTTTCCTAATGTTATATAAAACAAAACTGCACTCACATAATTCTAACAGTAACTTAAATATACAGTGTACTGTGGCAAATAAATTGTTGATGAATATAATATGCACTAGGCCTACAGTAGCCTACTACAATATTAACAAAGTTGCTCTCAGCATTATTCAGCACGAGTTAAGAAACTGTGTTGGTTCTTCCAATAAAAAAAATGTAAAAGAGTGATAGCCTAAACTCATAGTCATCATAATTCTCATAATATCAACCAGTCCATCACATCCTTACCTTTATTTTATTTCCAGGACCCAGGCAGCGGTCTGCCGCAGGTAGGCTGCTAGCTACCTTCTGGTGATGACAAGCTTCTGCAGTCTAGCAGTGTGAGTTGAGAGTAGCCTCCACTGTAACCTGAGTGTTATGGCAAAGCCAGCAACCGGATCCAACAGGTGTTCTGTAATGCCTTAAGTTCTGCATCGTGTAGAAAGCATGACAGAGAACAGAACTAATGAAAATCTCTACAATTTAAAAAGAAAATAGCACAAACGGTGTTAAAATGGGCAAATGGTTTGAATATAATGCAACATTTATTTAAGTCATCAACAACGACGTGTTACTTTGCTTTCTCCACGTACGATACAGACCATTTCGAATAATGTGATGTAATTAAAGGAGGGGAAATGTAGGAATTCGTTACACAGCTGGTCAGTCAACTAGACCTACCTAGTTTGCGGCAATCCTAATGGAGTAAGTTGTCAGTGTGTTAATTGTGTGGTGTTGTTGCCCTGGCACTACTCCCCCGCCGCGGTTTTCAAAGGGCTTGACAGCTAGTTATAGCTTTTGCTAAGGAAGCAGACACATGTCTGGTGGAGCATGGATGGCTTCGAGCAAAAGAACCGTCCAGAGTAATCTCTTTATTTGAGGGATATGTCAACGAGAGAAGGTAGGCTGTGGGAAACGTGGATTCGCTCACTTTATTTTAACGTTAACTTTACCTCAAAGACATTTTGAAAAATGGCGTGCTAACGTCGTTAGCCTGGTTGCTACCCTGGCGAGAGACTGTTGTGGTTTTTTAAATAAATTGGTTTAGTGAACAAACAAAAAAAACAGTCAAAAGTATCCATTTAGAAAGACAAGCTTCCCCAAGTCAAACTGTGTTTTAAGGGTTTTATCAAATGAAAAGAAAACGGGGTTAATAATTGTAATAACTAGCATAGCTGCTTCGGTTTTGCTATATTTTCAATATATCGGGTCGGGATAGTAATGAAATTACTTTTTTATTCAAGTGGCTTATAACCACTGTATACAGACTTTTTACTCACTTCGTCAGACATTTCCACATATCATGAAATAGCTCTAAACTGAAGCTGATTTCGGGGATTCACCCCTGGTCTTTGCTATCTTTAATTTGGGCAGTTTGACTCATGGACTTCATCACTTTGTTCGCCATCTACGTCGTGGTGGTTCTGATATGCATAGCTCTGGTTTGTAAATATTCCGGCCAACAACAAACACCCTTTGGCTTACTTCTCAACTCAGTGTCGAGGGTAAGAAACTTTAATAACTTTTATTATTTTTTTTATATACTACTCAAACTTACCACTAGGGGGTGATATAATACAGTGGAGAGGAGCACTGTTACATGTTGTGTTGTGTCTCGTAGCGTTACTGTTATGATCTTATCCAAAGTTCATGTCTGGATGCTATTTCTCTCCTCAAACAGGTAATATTACCCTGGACACCAAAATGGATTCAAAATTTCTCAAAGAGGATCTTGCACAAGCTGTTTCATCAACGGTGGGTTGGCAACCAACAATTGGAGATAAAGGAAGAACAGACTCATCTCATCAATTTCATCTAAACAATAAACAATTAGAGTAGTACAAAATACAATTTGCTTCTTAGTATTTAGATGGTATTGTATTTGATCCAACCTATTAGTGAATTGTTTTGCCATCAAATAATAACAAAAGTAATACAATTAAACATACATATATGAATGAATGAGTGAATAACAAATGAGGCAGGTTAGAGAGTATAATAATAATAACTTAAATTTATAAAGCGCCTTTCTTATACCCAAGGTCGCTTATAAGTATGACATTAGGAAGTTGCAATACAGATCCACAGACTCCGGCCTGCTCTCCATTCCCTGTTCACGCCTCCGCACCTTTGGGGACCGTGCCTTCGGTGTCGCTGCCCCCACCCTCTGGAACTCCCTCCCTGCTGAAATCTGCAACGCCCCTTCTCTGGACAACTTCAAGTCAACCCTGAAAACCCATCTGTTCAACATAGCCTTCAATCACTAATTCCCCCCCCCCCCCCCCCCCCACACACACACACACACACACAGTCATTCATCTCCTTATCTGCCTTCTGTTCCTTGTCTGTTTTGTGCTGTCCGGTGTATTTTCCCTGTAAAGCGTCTTTGGGTATAAGAAAGGTGCTATATAAATTGAAGTTGTTATTATAATTATTATTATTATTATTAATACCACGTGCATCATCACTAACATTAAACGAATGGTAGTTTCCATGAACTCTCCAAACTCTGAATAATGGTTCACCTACAACCCCCTCCTCCCCCTCCTTCTCCTTTTTTCCCCCCAAATCTCCCAGAAACAACATGTTCATCTACACACATCTCTTGCTGGAGGGCGCAGTCTATGCTGAGTTCACCTACGAGGTATTCGGTTATTGCAGAGACATGGAGACAACCCATATCAGTCTCAGCGTGCCTTACATACTCTTGGCGGTCAAATCCTGCTTTTTCTACCTCTGCATTAAAGACGATCCTGGTAAGTGTAGTTCTGCGTCCAACGGAATGGGAAGAGCATTCGATTGATCAGTCGCATTGTGTTATTCAAGTGGTTTTCCTTTATAACACATTTTGTGCATGGATGCAATGCAACACATTTCACCGTTAAAACACAATTTCCATAGGAGGTAATGGCAAAAAAAAAAAAAAGAAAAAAAAAAAAAAAAAATGTATCTATAATTCTTCACTTTATCAGTGTGTATCATTTATTTTTTACTTGGTGTTTTATTTTTAAATTTGCATGGATTGCAAGTTTTCACCTCGTCCTTTCTCCCTGCCCTCGGCCTTCCCAGGCACGGTAACTAAGAAACGGCATGCCAAACAACTCCAGGTCTATCCATACGACAAGAAGATGTTCCATCCGGGTGTACCCTGTCCCACCTGCCAACTGACCAAACCAGCACGTTCCAAACACTGCAGTGAGTGTAAAAACAAACCGTTAAACATACTCTGGTGAAGGCTTCCATCACTAAATGGAATCTAATCTGGAAGCAAATCCTGTAGAATATTGGTTTATTTCAGTGCCCTTGTACCTTTACTCCTCTTACACACGTGAGTACGCCTTAAAGCAAGGGTGTCTCCATGGCCTGTTGCACGGTCTGTAACCTGTATTTTGCCTGGAACATGTTATTTTTGTTCATATGTATGCAAGGGCTTAAACTTGCGTATGGAAGTTAAGGACATGTCCCTACCAATATTGTGGGAGGACAGAATTGTCCCTACAAATATTTCAGCGAACTCATTAGCATTATTTTGTTGCGTCCCTACCAATGTTGAGACCAAACCTACGCCCTTGTCCTGTACGTAACCCCCCCCCCCCCCTCGTCTCCTCAGGGGTCTGTGAAAGGTGCGTGCAGCGTTTCGACCATCACTGTGTCTGGGTAAACAACTGCATCGGAGCCCAGAACACGCGTTACTTCCTGTTGTACTTGCTGAGCGTGTGCGCCATGGCGGCGGACATGGCCCTGCTGACAGCGGACATGCTGCTGCACGCTGTGCTGCGCTCGGGAATCCTCAGGGCCAGATACATCGACCAGGACGGGCAGCAGCAGCACGCAGGGACTCTCTTCGTCATACAGGTGAGACGGGGGCGTGTCCATAGCAACGAGTCCACAGCTTCGGAAACAGAAGGATACACTCCATTTGCGACTTGAAGAGCTGCGGGTTTCAAAATGAGATGTCCTTCTTTTAAGAAAAGGAAAACATAAAAACTCCAAATTATACATAGTCAAATATACGTTTCGTATGAATAAGTGAATGTTCTGTTTTGAAATGTAACTCTTAAGTTCATGTCAGACAGTACAACATCATCCTTCCTTTCTCTCCCTTTGCCCCCAGCACCTGTTTCTTACCTTCCCCCGAATCATCTTCATGTTGGGTTTTCTCGTCTTCCTCTTCCTCCTGCTGGCCGGCTACGCCATGTTCCACACTTACCTGGCACTGGTCAACCAGACCTCCAACGAGTGGTACAAAAGCAGGGGATACGTCTGCCAGCACTGCCATCCGACGAGCTCAAACACAACCACTACACATCCTGGCAACTGCAGCCCCACTGCGGATTATTCTAGAAGACACTTCTACAGCAGGGGGCTGCTTAAAAACCTAGGAGAGATATTCTTTCCTCTCAGATCTACTCATAAAAAAGACAATTGAGGGAAGAAATGTTTGTCTGTTTTAGTACTGCTTTTGTTTTTTCTTTAATGTTTTTGCAAGGTTCTTAATGAGTGGGATATGCAGGTATTTGAATAAATACATTTTATTTAATTTATGTGAGGTATCTTACTTTGCGCTAATGTGAAAGTCAAAATACACCTTATAAAAATTCCAAATCTATGTTATTTACATGTTGTATCTTCTGTGTTTCACACGTGTCGAAATGAAAATGTGAAAGCGAGATGTTATTGGAACAAAGTACACGGTCATATCTGTTGCGACGCGGAACCATAGTTTTATTTTGTGTCGTAAGGCTGCGTAAGGTGAAGGACCTAACATTTCAACTAGATCTATGACTTCGTACAGACACGGTAGGAGAAGAATAATCACTCTTAAATTCACCTGGTAAAGGACATTGTGATGGGTCGTACCTGTTCAGTTAAGACGTGCAAAAATAAGGCAAAAAAAATGAGTGGTATTACGTTTCACCGAATTCCAATGAAGAATCCGGAGCGGTTGCAACTATGGCTAGTTGCAATTAACATGGACCCCAACACACCGCTAGAAGTTTTAAAGAAGTGTTCAATTTGCTCGGATCATTTCCAACGGGAAGACTATTACGAAAAAATTGAACTGCCATCCAAAAAAATGAGACGTGTCTTGAAGGATAAAGCCAACCCAAAAGTCGACATTAAACCGAGAGAAAGTGGAACAGTGGTAAGGAACCGCCCAACTCCATATTTTCATATAGAATCTAAGGGTCCAACAGTTCAACAAGCCCACGGTTCGGTTATCACGGTTTTGGTTTAGTTCGCTAGATTTTGTCCATTGGATGGAAAAAAGCATATAATTGCAATTTGCAAAGTATCCTGTTTATTTTGCATAATTTGGATTTCATTTCTTTATAGGCCTATCAATATGACAAAATCAACAAATAATAATTTAAAAAAGGTGTGACTTACTAATTTAAACAAACGTACATACCTGAAATATAGGCCGAAGTACAGGTAGGTGAGTGCTTCAGTTTCTCACACACATAGGCTACTGCACATCTCCCAGTTGAAAATCACTGTAATTAGGCCAACTGTCAGGTAACTTTCAGTTGCCCTGGAGATTCGACAATCTGTTTTTTAGAGCTATATGGACTGTTTGGGACAACTCATTTTTAAGCTTAGGAAAGCTTCGAAAACTTGCTTTAATGCGTCCTAACCAGTGATGTACAAAGTACACAACTCCTGTAGGCCTACTTGAGTGAAAGTATACCATCGCTAAATATTACTCCACTAAAAGTAGAAGTCTTCAACTTAAAATTGAACTTGAGTCAATGTACAAAAGTACTTGCTTTTAAAAATACTTAAGTATCAAAAGTAAAAAGTACTATTATTTAGTTGATTGGACAACTAATCTCGGCAAGTTTGTGGGAATAAGGGAAGCGGAGTTGCGACTCCTACAAACTCACACACTGCTTAAACGTGGTGTGGTAAAAGGCCAGGCGGACCTGGTTTCTGTTCGGGACCGAATTACCCGCAGTTCACGAGCGCGAACCAAACCGTGAACGGCGAACCGAACGGTTCGGTCCATTCCCGAAAAACAATTTGACCGGTTAACAATTTTATTATTATTATAATTTTTTTTAATAAGGTAAGTGAGCTGATAACAAATCGTTTGATGTGTCAAGTACTTGCTGTTCTTTGTAGATGTTTGATAAAAAAAACAAGTTGAGTACAATTTGATCCTTATTACTATTTCATATATTACTAAATTGCCACACTTTTTTAAAAGCGTAAGATTTGAATTTGGGGAATTAATAAATAATAATAATAAATAAACGTGTAAGTTAAGAAACGGGGATTTCTGAATACGTTTAAGATCATGTTCAACGCACGTGTCTCTTTTACTACCAGGCAACTCCTTTGAAGAGCAGCTGTCTGAATGACCAGCGTAACATGGCATCCATAGATTACGAGATTCCGGAGGCCAGTGAAGATGACGTAACAGATGATGAATCCCGGTACTACGATGATGATGGTGGTGATGATGATGATGATGAAGAAGAAGAGGAGAACGCGAATAACGAGACTGCCGAGAGTTCCGAATGGGAGCCCGATGAGGTTGACTCCTCAGCGTCGGATGCAAATTCTGATTGCGATCAGGAATCCGATGAGAATGCTCCCTCTACCGTAGGAAAGACGCTTTGCACAGATTGTGGAAAGTTCTTTGTCAAAATACCACATGTATGCGAGTTAAAGGTTAAGCATTATTTGTGCCTGTTTTGTGGCAAAAGATGCCTCACTAAAAGTTCTCTCAAAACTCATAGTAGAATCCACGACGATGGCCACGTTCACCCTTGCAAATTCTGTCTCCAACCATTTAGAACGAGGTCGGACAAACTAGCTCATGAGCAGATCCACCGGAATGAAGAGAAACCCTATCAATGCCCTGACTGCTCCGACTGCTTCAGACACATTAAATTGAGGAACACACACCTCTCTGGCCATAGAGGTCTATGGAGGCACGTTTGTAAAATCTGCAATTTGAAATTCCCCAAGCTTGATAAGCTTCAGAGACACGCGTTGGTCCATACAGGGGAGAAGCCGTTTGTGTGTGAGGTGTGTCAACGGTCCTTTCGACAGACGAGCCATCTAAAATCCCACATGCGAGTCCACACAGGTGAGAAGCCCTTTAAGTGCCAGCAGTGTGAGAAGAGCTTCAATCACAACGTCAGCTTAAAGAGTCACGTCAAACAGCATCATGACGACCCAAGCTGTGTTCCTAAGGAGCACGGAGAGAATCAGGAGTCAAACATCAAGACTCATTCTAAGTCGTTTAAAGTGAAACGAAGACGGAGAACGAGTGACTTGGATTTAGGTCGGGAAGAGGAGGAGGGGGATCCATGGAGACCCATTGGCAGACCAAAAGTTAAAAGATAAAGGCAAATATCATCCCTACAGACTTTAAAAAGAGCCAATTGGATAATGTTACTGATTACATACAGGAACTGTCATTGACACTGTTACACAGGTTGGAAGTATCAAAATAAATTATCACGTTATTTGACAGTTGATGTGATATATCTAGAGTCACTTGATAGAAATAAGCATTCCTATTCAATCACAAAAAAACGCAGCATCCTTTTAACTTTCCTCCTTCGATCCCAGATAGTTGGTGAACGGGGAGGACGCGTGAGTTCTCGCTAGCACGGGGGTCAAAAAGTCAGAATGCAGCGAGACACGGCCGTTACATTGGTGCCGTGACCGTGTTGGATAACATGGTGAGCTGTGTCAAGTTCACCATCTGGGGAAGCTGATGGGTGGGTGTAAAAGACAGTAACTACAGTAATGCTCAACATATATGTTTGTCACCATAGAATTTCCCCAGACAAATGTATTTTAAGTGGTGGAAGAAATGAAGTTCCAGCAGACATTCAATACAACAATGTATTTGGAATAACTTCAGACTTTAGTAGGATGAAAATTACAATGTACAATAATTGATTAAAACAAACGATATCATGGAGCAAACTGTCATAAATGCCTGTCTAAATGTATATAGTAAGTCTGAGAGTGAACTTCCAATCGACATTTGGACAGAGTATTTATGAATGATATATCTAAATTTAAATAATTGCTCTGTATTCACATAATATATTTAATTTGACCGAACGCAGTAAAAACAGGAGAAAACATTTGTAAAGATTGGGACCTTTATTTTGAAACATCAACCCAGGCAAATCGACATAGTATTCCACGGACATCTCATTCTTGAAGCAACTCATGTTTTGTGAAGTACTAATGTCAGGAGTAATGCATACTTTATGTAAACCCTTTTGAAATAAAGTGTTTACAAGCTCAATAAAAGGAAACCATAAAATGATGCTTGTTACTTTAATGTAGTTTATAGCAGTTATAAGTAACTGATAAGGCTTGTTGAAGACTCCAAGTGATGATGAAATGCTGAATGATCGATACAAGACGAATACATGAATACGAATACATGTTTGGCAGCCTACCACTGCATGGACGTGCCATAGTTAATAGCTGCCCCCCTGCGGGTGCTGTTATGGAGCCACAGTCGATAACTCTGGTAGTGGTACATCCTACTGGCCACTCGGTGACATCCGCTACAGTGCAGGATGCTGTGCAGCAGCGGCGCGTCCTGCTGGCCATGCACTGACATCTGCAAGAGTGCAGTTGCGCTACAGTATACCGCTGGCGAAAAAGTGCCGTGATTATGAATCACCCTACAATGCATTTCAAGCACATCTGAACAGAAACGTCTTCTCATTATTGTTGTAATCAACGACTTTTGCCGCACTGATATAACAATCGGAACAATGAAATTATATAGGCCTGCTACTTACAATGATGAATTGATATGCTAACAATGATAAACTGATACACTACTCACATTGATGCAGTGATGAAGTAAAATAAATTGATTAAAACGAACCAACAAGATAGTATTTTTTTCTGAAATACAATGGGCCTACACATTTTTTAATAGTATGTTTTGATTAATTTAGCACAAAGTCCCAATATGTTAAATAATAAAATAAAAATACCACGGACCCCCTACAACTTCGCCATGGACCACTAGGGCTGTATTATATTTTTACAAGGTGTTTAATGGTTTGTGTGGGGTATGTTGATATTTGAATAAAAATATTTCATTTAATTAATGTGGGGGTATTTTACTTTGCGCAAATGTAAAAGTCTTATTTTAGTCGAGCCATCACGCTTATGATAGCAATTTGTTGTGACCTTGGGTCCGTAAAAAGTGACAAAATACACCTTATAAAAGCTCCAAAGCTGTGTTATTTACATGTTATATCTTCTACATCTCACACGTGCCGAAATGAAAATGTGAATGCGAGACGTTGTAATTTAAACAGATACAGTGGCAGACCTGTTGCGATGCGGAACCATAGTTGTAACTTGTGTTGTATAGGCTGCCTAAGATGAGGGACCGAGTATCTCAAATAAAGCGTTGAGGCGACTGTTTGGACAGACGCGGTAAGAGAAAATAGGTACTCTAAAATTCACCTGGTGAAAGACATTACCATGGTTCTTACCTGTTCTGTTAAGACGTGCGAAAATAAACCAAAAAAATGGAGTCCCATTATGTTTCACAAAATTCCAATGAGGAATCCGGAGCGGTTACAACTTTGGCTAATTGCTCTGAACATGGATCCCAACACACCGGTAGAAGTTCTAAAAAAGTGTTCAATTTGCTCGGATCATTTCCAACGGGAAGACTATTACGAAAAAATGGAATTCCCATCCCAAAAAATGAGACTTTTCTTGACTGATAAAGCCATACCAAAAGTTGACATCAAACCGAAAGAACAAACTGGGACAGTAATGTTACCTGTGGTACGTAGTCGATTAGCTAGAAAATCCAACTCTGTATTTTCATATAGTCACTGCATACTATTGTCAGAGTGATGACTAGAACTCTAACTTTACTGGATTATAGTTTAGAAGTTGGCAATGTTTACTATGCAGAACGAATTGATCTAGTGCCATCACCTTTCCATTATTCTAATGTATAAGGAAAAAAGTGTTAATTTTCAATCTTGACACAACATTCTTTATTGCAAGTAAAGTTAGCAAATGCGCCTCAAGGGTACCATCCCTCAATCGGATGGCTTGCTATTGTGTTCAAGACCAACAATTGGGCTGGTTAACTATTTGTTTTATTTATCTGTATTTAACCAGGTAAGTGAGCTGATAACAAATTGTTTAATGTGTCAAGTACTTGCTGTTTTTTGTAGATGTCTGATAAACAAACAAGTTGAGTACAATTTGATCCTTATTACTATTTCATATATTACTAAATTGCCAGACTTTTAAAAGCTAAGATTTGAATTTGGGGAATTTGACTTCCAAATAAACTTGTAAGTTAAGAAACGGGGATTTCTGAATATGTTTAAGATCATGACATGTTCAACGCATGTGTCTCTTTTACTACCAGGCAACTCCTTTGAAGAGCAGCTGTCTGAATGACCAGGGTAACATGGCATCCATAGATTACGAGATTCCGGAGGCCAGTGAAGATGATGTATCAGATAATGAAATTCGTTACTATGATGATGAAGATGAGGAGGGGGAGGGGGAGGATGGCAAAACTGCTGACAGTTCTGAATGGGAGCCAGATGAGGTTGACTCTTCTGAGTCGGATGCAAATTCTGATTCCAATGAGGAATCCGATGAGGAATCCGATGAGAATGCTCCCTCAACCGTAGAAAAAACGCTTTGTCCAGACTGTGGAAAGTTCTTTGTCAAAATACCACATGTATGCGAGTTAAAGGTTAAGCATCATTTGTGCCTGTTTTGTGGCAAAAGATGCCTCACTAAAAGATCTCTTAAAAGTCATAGTAGAATCCACGACGATGGCCACATTCACCCTTGCAAATTCTGTCTCCAACCATTTAGAACGAGGTCGGACAAACTAGCTCATGAGCAGATCCACCGGAATGAAGAGAAACCCTATCAATGCCCTGACTGCTCCGACTGCTTCAGACACATTAAATTGAGGAACACACACCTCTCTGGCCATAGAGGTCTATGGAGGCACGTTTGTAAAATCTGCAATTTGAAATTCCCCAAACTCGAAAGCCTTCAGAGACACGCGTTGGTCCATACAGGGGAGAAGCCGTTTGTGTGTGAGGTGTGTCAACGGACCTTTCGACAGACGAGCCATCTAAAATCCCACATGCGAGTCCACACAGGTGAGAAGCCCTTTAAGTGCCAGCAGTGTGAGAAGAGCTTCAATCACAACGTCAGCTTAAAGAGTCACGTCAAACAGCATCATGACGACCCAAGCTGTGTTCCTAAGGAGCACGGAGAGAATCAGGAGTCAAACATCAAGACTCATTCTAAGTCGTTTAAAGTGAAACGAAGACGGAGAACGAGTGACTTGGATTTAGGTCGGGAAGAGGAGGAGGGGGATCCATGGAGACCCATTGGCAGACCAAAAGTTAAACTGTAAGAAAGGCAAATATTATCCCTACAGACTTTTAAAAAGAGCAGTTTGGATAATGTTATCGTTTTCACATGGGCACCGTCATCAAGCTTGTGTTTTAGATTACATCAGCACCTTTACACAAGTTGGAAGTATCAAAATAAATAATGGAAATGGATGCAGTGAAATGTAAAAATTATACAGATTTGTTTGTTTTCTTGACAGTGGGTGGGATATATCTAGACTCAATTGATTGAAATAATTATTCCGGTTCAATCAAAAGAGCTAGAGTACAGAAAACCTTTCAGCTGTCAGCTATCAACTTTCCATGCTTGGCTACTATGCTCCGCCACTAATACTAGAGTGACCGTTTTGCAACGTTGAAAGATAACAAAATAACTGAACCTGTGAGAAAAAGAAAGTTATTTAGAATCAATTAAGTGAACCATTTCTGAAAGAAGATTCTGAATAATAACAGTTCCAACCAGAGACGTATATTACATATGTATATGGTTCTAATTGGGCTATTTCGCCTTTTTATGTGTAAATATTTTATTCTTTCAGACACCCAGACTTGATGGGGCTGTGATGTGGCTTCAATTGACTGCAGGGCTGTGGGGACTTGAAGCAATATTCGGCAAATAGATGCTAGAATTAGATTATCCCAAATATAGAAGTTGTATATGTATTGTAAGGTATATCATGTAGAATGGTAGCATACACAAAATTACAAGTTTCTTTTTATTTTTCGTCATTATAGGTCTACTGGATTTTTTTTTATTTTCTTTTTTTACTATGAAGTCCTGGTTAACATTTGTTTAAGAAAAGTGTCCATTCAAATAAAGTTGTGCTATACCTTTCATTAAAAGTCTATGAATTTTCTAGTCAAATGTTAGGCATGCAAGATTTTCTTAGGAAACTGGCTCAATTTATGCACTTTTAATTTATTAGTTTAACGGCGGAGGTCCCGTTATCACCAGTCAATCCAACCGGATGTGATCTAGCATGCCCCGGATGTTTATGAAAGGTTAGCCCCAAGTTGTCCTCAGCAAGTAGAATAGTTCTTTCATTATTAGTGTACTCATTTAAATATCTAGAAATGTCGAATTTACAATCGCTGAGATTTTTTATTGAAGAAAGATTAACTGTTGCAGCTGTGGAGATTTTTGGGGCAGTAGAGAAAGCAATTGCTGACTACGAAGAAGTTTGTTCGAAGCAGATTCTCGATCGCCATCGCAAATCTCTGAACGATGTGGTTGTTGTGCCGGAGATAAAATCGCACACAATAGGTTGGTACCGTGATATTTACAGTTTGTTCATTACACAAGACACAAACTATTCTTCAGACTAAGGCTATTGCTATACTATTCCCCATGAAAGACCATAGCTAGTTTGCTGTACCGAATAGTTATCTGCTAACTACTAGGGCTCCAAAGGAGCTGGTACGACGGTCTAATATGTTAAAGATTGATTTAGCCTGATAATTATAGTGTGTTGTCTTGTTCAAACCAGCACACAAAAAAATGACACCTACGATTTTGCTGTTACCATGAAAAACAGACAGCACTTGGTGGCACGGAGAACATTTAGCCTACTATTCAAAAATAAATTAGATTATAAGACTAACAGTAGACGATACATATTTTTTATTATTATTATTATTTTAACAGTTCTTGTGTACGATATGCATTTAGGAAAATCTTTTGTGTTGTTAGTTTGCTGACATTTGTCTTGCTTGACATAATAGTTGAGCTGTTATACAGTTTGAAAACAAACTACCTTTCTGTCTTTATCGCAAGATTCTCAGCAGAGCACTAACCAGGAGAGAAGCCCCGTTCTGTGCGAGCCGTTCCCAGATCTACCACAGGTTAAAGAAGAACAGGAGGAATTCTTTGAGGAAAACCAGTTTCAAGGGTTGGATACCTCAGACTCTTTGTTCACTGCAAGTGTCAAGATTGAAGACAACGAAGTGCAAACTCACAGAAAACAAGCCGTTGTAGGTTTTGTCAGAGACGGGCATGGTGATAATCACATGGAGGAGAGGTCATTTAAATGCACTAAATGTGGCAAAGGATTTAACACAAAACAGTCTATGAAAACCCACAGACGAATTCACACAAGTGATATCCCTGACAAGTGCAGCATCTGCCATAAAACGTTTAGTTGTATGTATCTGCTAAAAAGACACATGAGGACTCACACTGGAGAGAAACCGTACCGTTGCTTCATCTGTGGGAAAGATTTTAGCCAGAGCGGACACCTGCAATATCACATCCGGACTCACACTGGGGAGAAACCATTTCAATGCACTAAATGTTACAATCACTTTAATAGCAAGAGATCGCTGAACACTCACATGAGAATTCATACAAGTGAGAGGCTTGATAAGGGTGGCATGGACTGTTCAGAGTAGCTGAAGACATTTTAAAAAGTCACACAAGGACTCACACTGGGGATAAACCACACAGTTGTTGTACAGTCCCCTCCAAAAGTATTGGAACAGTAATGCCAATTCCTTTATTTTTGCTGTAGACTGAAAGCGTTTGGGTTTGACACCAAAAGATGAATATGAGACAAAAGATCAATATGTCAGCTTTTATTTCCAGGTATTTTCATCTGGATCTGATAAACAACTTAGAAGATATCATTATTTGTAAAGGAACACGGAACAAGGACTCACACTGGGGATAAACCACACAGTTGTTGTATCTGTGGGGAATGGGGCCATCAACCTTCGAGGCATATTAGCCAGTAGCCAACCTCATTATATGATGTAGAAACTTTAGCCAATTATTCAGTTTGACACTTTTGGTCAATTTGCCAATGTTCACTATTTTCAAATTTATAGCATGTCATAAACCAAAGTGAGATTTTGTGACCCTTCATTTGGCTTGTGGTTAAAGCCATGGCAATGTTTGTTAATATGACTCTGGTCACCTACTAGAGCTTGCTGGTGCAAACATCAACTTCTGTAAAGCTTGCATTAAAATAATTCAACCTGGTTTTGTAACATCTTTCCTACTGTTAATTTTTTTTCTCAACAAGAAATCAAGAACTCTTCTGGGCTTTATCCATTTGTGGTTCATTTAAAAATAAATACTTAACTGTTCTCTCATTAATAAAAAATAAGAGTCCCTCTTATCTATAAATGTATAGAAACCAGGGGAAAGGTCTGTAGCCAAATATAGCAACTGATTCTGAAAACCTTGACAGAGGGCAATTAAAAAAATATAAATAAAAAACTGTATTAAAAGCATATATTCTCGCCCCAAGTTAATAATAATAATAAAGTTTTCGTTAGAGTTCAAACTTGTTTACGAGGGTTGGGGGTTAATTGATTAATGGAAGATTATTCAAATGATACAACCATAACCTCACAAAGTCTTTTTAGGGCACTTTGTTTTTTTTCCATTCCACTGTATGTACTATCAGCTTCTACCTAAATATCTCACATCCGTAATAATAATAATACCAATTACATGAATTTATTTATAATCTTTCACTTTGCTTATACCATGTTAACCTTCAAATTGTTTTATTTATTGTTTATTTTTGTTTTATTTAATTATTTAGGTTTATATTATATTATTATTATATTAACACCGCATCCTCTGTATTTGCAAGGTTTCTAAGTATCAAGTTGTTACTTGTTAAATCACTTTGTGACATTGAAAATTGCTGAATTAAAAAAAGATATATCCTTGTGAATAACTTGTGTTCCAATACTTTTAAGCCAATCCGATTTCTTGAGTTTCTTTCTTTATGACCAGATTCCCAATAGCACTGAGCTGAAGCAGAGCCCTGGTATGGACTAGGAGGTCCTAAGAAGCATTTTTATTAAATTTTTGATAAAGTTATTATACTAAATGCATAAAAATGTTAAGTGCACCTTGTGAACAAAAAAATTCTAACTTTAAAAATTAATATATTCACTTAAGAATGTATACTTGTGAGACACAAGTGCCACATCTGTGTGGAGTGTTCTGCTGTAAGTGGAACTTAAAACATATGCAAGCTACCTACTATTTCTGTCCTTGACCTATACAAAAATAAATTCAGCCCCTCTCGTTGATCTGTTTGCAATAATACACACATTATAAACAGTAAAGGGTTTCATTTAAACATGAAGTTGAAAGAGATTTATAAGCATATTACATGTCATGCCCCCCCCCCCCCCCCCCCCCCCCCCTCTGTCTCACACACATTCTCTCATCAAAAACAAACATAATTGTATCACTTTAAACTGATTCATGAAGCTTTACGTTTCTCCGCTATAAGTGTCTTTACCTTACCTGACTCGTAATGCTCGTAGTTCTTGTCTTAAGCCAGAGCTTTATTTTGAAAACAGAAAAAGACAGGAAGTACATTGGTGGCTGAACCATGCCCCAGATGTGAATCAGTGTTAGCTTCACCCTGTGTTCACTACTGGAAAAATCGGTGCTTCGTTCATTCAGAAACTATACATACTGTATTTAAAACTTTCTCGAAATGTCTCAATTACAGTTGTTAAGAGCGTTAATACGGGACCGACTGATAGCAGCAGCTGACGAGATTTTCGGGGCTGTAGAAAGAACAATTGCAGATTATCAAGAGGAAGTTTACTCTTTGCAGCCTACGCGTAACAGCCAAAGACAATATCTGAATGTTGTTGTTTTGCCAGAAATGAAATTCCATCTACCAGGTTTGTATTAATAGGCCTATTCTAATCTTCGTATTTAGCCAGATTGGTAACGATAGCGCGATGTCCCTTTTGCCCGTGAAGTTGATGTTACCAGCCCAACAACACAAAGCTATAATTGATGGTGGAAATGAAATGGCTGCATGTTTATGTGATAACATAAACTCATTGTTATGAGCAGGTTTAGATTGTGTTTAGCATGTTAATACAATTTTATAAAAAAGATTCTATTGCGCTGTTATATGCTAATGTTAGCAACCGCAATTTAGCTTCTGTGCTTTGTAAAGCAAAATAAATATATTTGTTTGATTTTGTCTAGAACCCCAGCAGCACTGTGAGCAGGAGAGGAGCCCCGGTCTGGACCAGGAGGACCCAGAGCCCACACCGATTAAAGAAGAACATGAGGAACAGCAGGAACTGTGCATCAGTCAGGAAAAGTCATTTCAAGGGCTGGAAGAGGAGGAGGATGATGATGATGATGATGATGCTGAAGGCTCCATGCTATGTGTGGAGCCTGAAGATGGTGAAGTCCAAACCTCAAGCAATACAAACATCTTTGATGATCGTCTATCTACCTTTGAAGAGAAGATTCAAACTCACATCGATAAGAGAACCTTACATTGCCGTGTCTATGAGGAAGATGTTGAAAAAAATAGAAATGTTGAAGATCACGCAAGTATTTCTTCTGAAGAGTATCCATATAAATGCAGTGAATGTAGCAAAGCATTTAACAACCCTGACGTTCTGCAACTTCACTTGACGATTCATAGAAAAAAGACTCCTTATAATTGCGCTTTCTGTACTAAAATATTTAACTCCAGAAGCCTCCTGGAAAGGCACATGAGGACTCACACTGGAGAGAGACCGTTCCGTTGCAATATCTGTCCTGTCAGTTTTAGTCAAAAAGGACATTTAAACACACACATGAGAACTCACACTGGGGAGAAACCTTTTACATGCACTGACTGTGGCAAAGGATTTACCCAAAGCAGTAATCTAAGAACTCACATGAAAGTTCACACAGCAAAAAAAACGTGTAAGCGAAGCCGCATCCGCGTTAAAATGTTTGAGATGAAGTGAGACCTATAGAAAGTGATATGGTTTGTACCTGGGTTTCCGTTGACCAGTAATTACAGTTTTTTTGCCTGGTAAATACATTTAAAAAATGATCAAATAAAAACGTAGCTAACGAAGGCTGGACGTGTGTGTCTGGACATTGAAACAGCCTACAACACCCTGTGCTGCCAAATCGTCTGGTGGAGGGGGAAGAGGAAGGAGAGAGAGGGAGGGGGCGGGAGGGCTGATGGGATGATATTTAGTGATGCAGCAAATGCGTGTTGCAAGCTTCAAAGACACATTGGACACGTTTGACTTCCAGTCTGCAGCAGAGGACTTTGCCGCAATGAAAAAATGCAATGTTACTTGGTATCCTATATATAGCATAGGCTACATATGATGCAGTATGGGTGCATGGGTGTAAGATTCGGTAATAAAAGCTGCCATTGGCGCCGACTGCCATTCTGCATCAATCAGATTTGAGTTAGATCCCTCCTCTTCCGCCATCTGCGTGGTAGCGTTGTAAAGCCCAGCCGCTAAGTGAAACAACAACAACGACCTCAGAATAAGCGACCTACATGCTGAAAATGGGAAGTTTTGAACAAGATTTTGATCGTGCAGTAAAGCCCAGTTCAGACCAAAGATTATATTAACCCAGGTAATGCCTGGTTCTTTCAGCAAACTCATGTAAATACTTACGAAAAAAAAGAGTTTTGAGAATTTGCAGTCTAACAGGGACGGCATGACCACCGGTTATGAACAAAGTTTTATATTTCTAGTAAGCTCCTCTTGAGCCAAAGTATAGACAGGTTTCAACCTTAGGGGACCTATGATTAAGCTGTTATTTTTATTTTTTTTGCCTGATTAGTATTTTTTTTTCCAGTTAACAGTTGTCGAACTCGGTTTCCCCGTCAAGGATTGTTTTCCCTTAGTTCTGCCCCCATCCAAACTGCGAAGGAAGCACGCATTCACATCAAGCTTCCCCCCGAGATGCTGTGCTCGTACAACTGAGGTTCCATGGAGAGCGCTCTTATAATATACTGTCAATGAGAGCGCTAAGGCTCAAAACAAACTTATTTAGTGAGTTTTACATGTTGTATTTTAGAAGGGAAAGGCAAATCTCATGACTGTCAAGTTATGATTTAAAAATGAGTTAACAGAACCTATATTTGTTGCGTTTTTTTATGTCTTTATTAACACAACCAACTACTGTTATTTCTATCAATAAATAATACTATATTCATGAGAGTTTTTATTTTGTGAAGACTTTTGGAAGAAACGTGCGCTCATTCACACATTTACCTTATAAACCAGATCGCAGCCTGAGATCATCCAGTGGGGCCCTTTTAATAGTTCCAACATCAAAATTCTGCAACAAGGGTGACCGGGCCTTTTCTGTCGGAGCTTTTTCTGTCCGAGCCTTACGTTTTGGAACTCCCTGCCTGATGATCTCAGGCAGGCTTCCTCAGATTCCTTTTTTAAATCATTTCTTAAAACTCACTTTTATCTCAAAGCTTTTTCTTAACTGCTGCCTTTCATTTTATTTATTGTCTTATTATTTATTATTTTTGTTGTGTGTATATATATATATATAATTCATTTTCTGGTTCTTTGTTCTTATATTTCATCTTATTTATTTTTAATTTTTTTATTTAATTTTTACCAGATTTTACTGTGTCTCAACTATATTTTATTCCGCCTCTGCACACATCATGCTATTATTTTACTGTAATTTTTATTCTTATTGTTTATATGAGAGAGCTCTGTTACTATAAGAGAGTGGAGAATGTTACGGTCAGATACCTGTGTGCGATAAGAAAGAAGGCTCACCTGTCAAATTCATACGGCTAACTTTTTCTCCCACAATAAGAAAGTCCCATGGATGTAAGTATACCTTTTTTAATTGTACTCGCAAAAAATACAGAATTTTCTGTTAGTATGGCTCTTAAAACATCAAGATTTTTAATCCTGCTTAAAGTTATTATGAGAATGAAATAGTTCAATGCACTTTTTGGCTAATGTTAACCAAAAAGCATATAAAGTAGGTTATATTACGTCTGCTCTGGAGTGTTCCGCAGTAAGTAAAATGTAACAAAACATGCAAGTTACTGTTTGTTTCTCTCCTTTAGCTGTTCCAAAGCAAAGTGTTGTTTAAAGTTATCTGTGTCAATTATGTTTTTTGCAATAATACACACTTCACCGTTGTTTCACCAACATAAACCAGTAAGGCTTTAATTTGACCATAACGGTGAAAGAGAGTTGAGTAGGTTACATTTGATGTGGGGATTTCCCCTCCTTATCAAGGATTCATTGGGATGGAATTACGAAATAAAAGATAATGACAAACGCACACTTTTGAGCTAGAAAACAACCTTTCTCAATTTTCAATTAGTTTGATTTAATGACAAGCTGATCTATAAAGCTTCGAAATGACTTCTAACCGCTAAAAAACGTTCTTAATTCAACGTTGCTCTAAATTGCATTGACGTTACATGACAGTGCCCAAACCCTTATTTTGTTTTGAATCAGCCTTTAACTTGAAATGAAAAAGGAAGCGAATTTGACAACACCATATTCTCTATCCGTTTGTGATTTAGCAGCTAGCTCTAACTTGTCTTTGACATAATCAAGAAAGTATTTAATTCTGAGACTAACTATTTTACATTTCTTCAAAATGTCTCAATTACAACTCTTGAAAGCGTTTATTCGCGACCGACTAATTTTAGCAGCTGACGAGATTTTCGGGGCTGTAGAGAGAACAGTACTGGCAGATTACGAAGAGGACATTTCTACACACGGCCTCAACAGCCAAAACCAATTCCCACATGTTGTTGTTACGCCAGAGATTAAATTGAGCCGACATGGTTTGTAAAATAGTGTACTCTTTTAACGGTATACAACAGCGCCAAACAAACCTATAATAAATATATTTATATTTAAAGAATATCTAAGTATGTTATTTCCTCACTCGCTAAGAAGTAGATTAGGTGTCCTTGATTTTTTTAACCATCCCATCAATACAAAGCTCTTGAAATTAGCCTGGTCAAATCTGGTTAACGTTACAAGTTGGTAGAAATCAAATTGTTGGATATTTTTGTGAAACCAGTCATTTATGGGTAACCATATTCTGTGTAATTTGGAATGATTTGAAATTTGTACAATGTTTTTTTGGATGTAGGCCTACGTGACATGCATAAAGTCTTCGTGCCGCAAATGTTAGCCACCTCACAGTTACCCACAGCTTCTGTGTTGTTTAAAGAAAACGAAATATATTTGTTACATTTTGTCTAGAACTCCAGCAGCACTGTGAGCAGGAGAGGAGCCCCAGTCTGGACCAGGAGGACCCAGAGCCCACACCAATTAAAGAAGAACATGAGGAACAGCAGGAACTGTGCATCAGTCAGGAAAAGCCATTTCAGGGGCTGGAAGAGGAGGATGAAGATGCTAAAAGGTCGATTCTGTCTTCATGTGTGGAGACTGATGATGGTCAAGTCCAAACTCCAAGCAATACAAATGTCTTTGGTGACCGTCTGTGTACCTTGCAAGAGCAGATTCAAACTCACATCGATAAGAGAACCTTATGCTGCCGTGTCTATAGGGACGATGTTGGAAAAAATAGAAATGTTGAAGATCACGAGAGTTTTCCCACTAAAGAGAATCCATACCAATGCACTGAATGCAGCAAAGCATTTAACAACCGGAAAGTTCTGCGACTTCACATGAGAATTCATAAAAAAAAGATCTGTCATAGGTGCACCGTCTGCAGTAAAATATGCAGCTCCACAACCCTCTTAGAAATTCACCTGAGGACTCACACTGGAGAGAGACCATTTCGTTGCAATATCTGTCCCAGCAGCTTTAGTCAAAAAGGACATCTGAAAGTACACATGAGAACTCACACCGGGGAGAAACCGTTCACATGCACTGACTGTGGCAAAGGATTTACCCAAAGCAGTAATCTAAGAACTCACATGAAAATCCACGCAGATGGTAAATTATGTAAGCACAGCCGCATCCTTTAAAATACCCAAAAATTACTGAAATGGGCAAAATAACAGACACTATTTAGTTGATTATAGTAAAGATTGTAAAGCATGCATATATATATTTTCTTCTTTCTTTCTTTTCCTGCTCAGAGTTATTATAACATGTGCATGATACAGTTAAATGGACTTTTGGGTAAGGAATAACCTGAAAGCATATACAGTATACGTCTGCTTTGGATTGTTCTGCAGTTAGTCTAATTTAACAAAACATTTGCAAGTTTCTGTTCATTTCTGTCATATTGCTCCTCCAAAGCTAAGTATTGTTTATAAATGCACAAAGAAAAACGTAGACTATCTTTGTCATTGATCATTTGGCAATAAAACATAGATCGCCGCTGTTTTCACCAACATAAACATGAAAGGGTTTAATTTGAGCATAACGTTGAAATTAATAATATTATATTTTATTACACTTGATATAGCACTTTACAATTTGGGGGGATTTCCCCTCCTCACATTGAGGCGGATATGCAAAATAAAGGTTGATGAAAAAAGCAGTTTGGAACGAGAATCATCCTCTTCTCAATTTTCAACAGTTTCTCTAAATTGCAGTGACGTTACATGGCCGTTCCCAAATCCTTATTATTTTCTTTTTGAACCAGCTTGTTATTTTGAAAGAAAAAGGAAGCGAATTGGACTGTACCATACTCCGACCGTATGTGAGCTAGTAGCTAGCTCTAACCTGTTTTTGACACAACCAAAATAGGTAGTTAATTCTGAGATTGATAATAATTTAAAATTTTCTCGAAATGTCTCAATTACAGCTATTGAGAGCGTTTATTCACGACCGACTAATTGCAGCAGCTGACGAGATTTTCGGAGCTGTAGAGAGAACAGTACTAGCAGATTACAAAGAGGAAGTTTATTCTACACAGGGGCTCAACAGCGAATGCCAATTTCTAAATGTTATTACGCCAGAGATGACATTGATTCCACTAGGTTTGTACATTATATTACAGTTGTATATACACCCATCTGTATTTCACAATACGTAAAACAAACCTCTCCTTTCCCCAGTCGCTGTGTCCAGTGAAGGTTTGAACGATCCCATCAACACAAAGCTCTGAAAATAGCTGAGTCAAATCAGATTAACGTTAATAGCCGGTAGAAATCAAACTGTTGTTGCATATTTTTGTGAAACCAGCGAATAATTGGTAACCATACCATGTGTATTTCGAAATTATTTGCAACTACAACATGCATTCTCAAAGTCTTTCGCGACGTTAGTTTTCCAATGTTAGCCAGCTCATAGTTAGCCACATCAATTTAGCTTGTCTGCTGGTTAAACTTTAAAGCAAACGAAATATATTTGTCACATTTTGTCTAGAACTCCAGCAGCACTGTGAGCAGGAGAGGAGCCCCCGTCTGGACCAGGAGGACCCAGAGCCCACACCAATTAAAGAAGAACATGAGGAACAGCAGGAACTGTGCATCAGTCAGGAAAAGCCATTTCAAGGGCTGGAGGAGGAGGAGGAGGACGATGATGATGATGATGATGCTAAAGGCTCCATGCTCTGTGTGGAGCCTGAAGATGGTCAAGTCCAAACCTTAAGCAATACAAACATCTTTGGTGACTGTCTGCGTACCTTGGAAGAGCAGATGCAAACTCACATTGAAAAGAGAACCATACATTGTCGCGTCTATGGGGACGATGTTGGAAAAAATAGGAACATAAAAGATCACATGTGTATTTCCACTGATGAGTATCCATATAAATGCACTGAATGTAGCAAAGCCTTTAGCAACCCAGACTTTCTGCAACTTCACATGAAAATTCATAGAAAAAAGATGTCTCATAGTTGCACCATCTGTACTAAAAGATTTCACTTTAAGAGCCTCCTGGAAAGGCACATGAGGACTCACACTGGAGAGAGACCGTTCCGTTGCAAACTCTGTCCTGTCAGGTTTGGTCAAAAAGCACATCTGAAAGTACACATGAGAATTCACACTGGGGAGAGACCGTTTACATGCACTGACTGTGGCAAAGGATTTACCCAAAGCAACAATCTAGCAATTCACATGAAAATTCACACAGGTAAAAACCACGTCAAAGCTCTTCTGCTTTAAAATGTTTGATACAAAGTGAAACCATTTTTCATTACGAAAAACGTCCCAACACTAGTTTTTGTGGTACTGCCACTAACTCAAAAATACAGTGGAACCGCTGCCACCAGTGTAAAATGTTAGGGAGAGAGTTGAAAATAAAAAGCTACATAGACAGATAAAAAGATGGTAAATAGAAAAGTATAGATTGAAATGGGCCAATAACACAGGTATTGGAGAGTAGATTACTGGTGAATAGTTTAAGGGACGGATGAGTCCACTGATGAGTACATCTGTGCCTTAAAAATCTTTTTCTCTCCTTGACAGATCCAGTTTGCCTCTTTCTTTGAAGACAGCAGAGGACACCTTTGTGCAAAATCTTCAATTTCTTGGCATCTGGTGCATAGAAAAGCCTTACTTTCTCCGAAAACAACAATGGACTGTCATATTTCTTGATTACACAGCTTTGTTTTAGCCATTTGAACCCAGAATTGAACTTAAGAATTACCAGTTGGGTATGACATTTTACAACTGCAATTTTATAAATTTTTTATTTAGGTTTTGGTACTGCAGTACTAACTATAGGGGGCTGTCGCTTTAACTTTTTGTGAAACTGTATTTTATTTTAAAAAAACCACAAAGGCTTCATCCAGTCATGAATATAATATGATAAAGTTTGAGTCTTAATAAACGTGGATGTATAATGGATTATGTGTTTGTGTGGGTGTGTCAAATGGCTCCATATACAACTTGGCTGTTTTACTTTTATGAATGATAAACACTGCAACTAAAGATTCATCAATCTTGACAAAGAAAATCTCTTAATCAGAAGAAATTGACTGTTGTTTCACACAGATAAAATATAAGCAGTCCCGTTGAGAAAAGGCAGAGACAAATGGAGTAATAAAAGAACAATTGAAAAAGAGGCGGGCAAGGATAGAGGAGAGAATGTTAAGCAGATTAAGGCTAAGACATACAGGCTAAATTCAACATTGCATACTATAGGCAAACATGGAGATGGAAAATGTGAGCAGTGCTAGGAGAGAGACTGAAGCATGTTTTAAGTGGGTGTTGATATCATGAGTGAAAGAGAGGGTACAGAGAGAGAATGCAAGAGATAGAAATCACAGAATTCTATGTAAAGAGCATGCTTAGCAATCCAGTGGGAGACGACAGATTTAGGTTTTTATTTAGATATTTAATGGAGACAGGGTTTGATAGGAGGATTTAGGGTCACCTTTCCAATTCATACTCTAGCTCAGTAGGTGGCGGTAATGCACCAGAAGTTGTTTGCTAACCGCCATTAAATCCCAAAGAATAAGAGAACGCAGAAGAACGTGTTTTTGAAATAACCAAACCAAGTATTTAATTATACGGCTATTGTCCATTTTCTCAAAATGTCTCAATTACAACTCTTAAGAGCGTTTATTCACGACCGACTAATTGCAGCAGCTGACGAGATTTTCGGGGCAGTAGAGAAAGCATTACAAGTTGACCAGGAAGTTTCTTCTTCGCAGAAGCTCAACAGCCAAAGACAATTCCTATATGTTGTTGTTACGCCTGAGATGAAATTGAGTCCACATGGTTTGTAAAATAGTGTTCTCTTTTTAACGTTATACTCCCCGATTGATATTAGCTCAATACGCAAAACTAGCGTGTTATTTTCCTCACTCGCTATCGCTAAGGAGTAAATTATGCCCCTAAAGTGATTTTTTTTTTTTTACCATCCCAGCAATACAAAGCTCTGAAATTAGCCTGGTCAAATCTGGTTAGCGTTACAAGTTGGTAGAAATCTAATTGTGGGATATTTTTGTGAAGCCACCAGCCATTTATTGGTAACCATAACCTGTGTAAAATAAAATTATTTGCAATGTTTACAAATTGTCTTTACATATACGGAACATGCATAAAGTATTTTGCTCTGCAAATGTTTGCCAGCTCACAATCTTAGCGTTTGTGTTGTTTAAACCAACCAAAATATATTGGTTTCATTATGTCTAGACCCCCAGCAGCACTGTGAGCAGGAAAGGAGCCCCCGTCTGGACCAGGAGGACCCAGAGCCCACACCGATTAAAGAAGAATATGAGGAACAGCAGGAACTGTGCATCAGTCAGGAAAAGTCATTTCGGGGGCTGGAAGAGGAGGAGGAGGAGGAGGAGGAGGAGGATGATGATGATGATGCTAAAGGCTCCATGCTATGTGTGAAGACTGAAGATGGTCAAGCCCAAACCTCAAGCAATACAAACGTCTTTGGTGACTGTCTGCGTACCTTGGAAGAACAGATGCCAACTCACATGGATAAGAGAACCTCACACTGCCGTGTCTATGGGGACCATATTGGAAAAAATAGAAACATAAAAGTTCACGAGAGTTTTCCCACTGAAGAGAATCCATATAAATGCACTGAATGCAGCAAAGTATTTAACAATCGGAACCTTCTGCAACTTCACATGAAAATTCATCGACAAAAGACTTCTCATAGTTGCACCGTCTGTACCAAAACTTTTTACTGCAGGAGCCTCTTAGAAAGGCACATGAGGATTCATACTGGAGAGAGACCGTTCTGTTGCAAACTCTGTCCAGTCAGGTTTGGTCAAAAAGCACATCTGAAAGTACACATGAGAATTCACACTGGGGAGAAACCGTTTATATGCACTGACTGTGGCAAAGGATTTACCCAAAGCAACAATCTAGCAATTCACATGAAAATTCACACAGGTAAAAACCACGTCAAAGCTCTTCTGCTTTAAAATGTTTGATACAAAGTGAGACCATTTTTCATTACGAAAAACGCCCCAACATTAGTTTTTGTGGTACTGCCACTAACTCAAAAATACAGTGGAACCGCTGCCACCAGTGTAAAATGTTAGTCTGGAGTTCAGGCTTTAGGGAGAGAGTTAAAAAAAATAAAATATAAAAAGCTACATAGACAGATAAAAAGATGGTAAATAGAAAAGTATAGATTGAAATGGGCCAATAACACAGGCATTGGAGAGTAGATTACTGGTGAAGAGTTTAAGGGACGGATGAGTCCACTGATGAGTACATCTGTGCCTTAAAAATCTTTTTCTCTCCTTGACAGATCCAGTTTGCCGCTTTTTCTGAAGACAGCAGAGGACACCTTTGTGCAAAATCTTCAATTTCTTGGCATCTTGTGCATAGAAAAGCCTTACTTTCTCCGAAAACAACAATGGACTGTCATGTTGTTTGATAACACTGTTTTGTTGTAGCCATTTGAACCCAGAATTGAACTTAAGAATTACCAGTTGGGTATGACATTTTACAGCTGCAATTTTATAAATGTTTTATTTAGGTTTTGGTACTAACTATAGGGGGCTGTCACTTTTACTTTTTGTGAAACTGTATTTCATTAAAAAAAAAACACAAAGGCTTCATCCAGTCATGAATATAATATGATAAAGTTTGAGTCTTAATAAACGTGGATGTATAATGGATTATGTGTTTGTGTGGGTGTGTTAAATGGCTCCATATACAACTTGGCTGTTTTACTGTCATGAATGATCAACACTACAACTAAAGATTCATTGATCTTGACAAAGAAAATCTCAATCAGAAGAAATTGACTTGTTTTATACAGATAAAATATAAGCAGTCCCGTTGAGAAAAGGCAGAGACAAAGGGAGTAATAAAAGAACAATTGAAAAAGAGGCGGGCAAGGATAGAGGAGAGAATGTTAAGCAGATTAAGGCTAAGACATACAGGCTAAATTCAACATTGCATACTATAGGCAAACATGGAGATGGAAAATGTGAGCAGTGCTAGGAGAGAGACTGAAGCATATTTTAAGTGAGTGTTGATATCATGAGTGAAAGAGAGGGGTACAGAGAGAGAATACAAGAGATAGAAATCACAGAATTCTATGTAAAGAGCATGCTTAGCAATCCAGTGGGAGACGACAGATTTAGGTTTTTATTTAGATATTTAATGGAGACAGGGTTTGATAGGAGGATTTAGGGTCACCATTCCAATTCATATTCTAGCTGGAAGAGGAGGAGGAGGAGGATGATGATGATGATGATGATGATGATGATGATGATGCTAAAGGCTCCATGCTATGTGTGGAGACTGAAGATGGTCAAGCCCAAACCTCAAGCAATACAAACGTCTTTGGTGACTGTCTGCGTACCTTGGAAGAACAGATGCCAACTCACATTGATAGAGAACCTCACACTGCCGTGTCTATGGGGACCATGTTGGAAAAAATAGTAACGTAAAAGTTCACGAGTTTTCCCACTGAAGAGAATCCATATAAATGCACTGAATGCAGCAAAGTATTTAATAATCGGAACCTTCTGCAACTTCACATGAGAATTCATCGACAAAAGACTTCTCCTAGTTGCACCATATGGACCAAAAAATGTAACTGCAGAAGCCTCTTAGAAATACACGAGGATTCATACTGGAGAGAGACCGTTCTGTTGCTATATCTGTGCAGTCAGCTTTTGTCAAAAAGGACATTTAAACACACACATGAGAACTCACACCGGGAAACCGTTTAAATGCACGGACTGTGGCAAAGGATTTACCCAAAGCAACAATCTAAGAACTCACATGAAACTCCACACAGGTGAGAAACCATGTAAGCGCAGCCGCACCTATTTTAACATGTGTGATAGAAAATGAGGATAATAGAGAAGTGATATGGTTTGTACCTGCCTGTGATCTGCGGTGTTAAAGTACAGCTATAGGAGTGAGGAGTTTTAGCCGTAGGGAAAGAGATTCAAAGAAAAATTCTCATTTAAAATGGAAAAATGTAAGGTTTTGGCTGAAGAACACAGACAGTGGATTACTGGAAAATAGCGTTATGAATTAACTCATCTGCCCATAAGTGCTCTACATTTTTTTCTCTATCACTGGATAGATCCAGTTTGTGTTTACCGTTGAGATTTTGATATGGCAGTTCTAACTGGGGAGCTGTTTTGTTTTTACTTCCTGTTCAGCTGTATTTAGTAAAAAATATGCCTCATCCATTCATTTATATAATATGTTAAAGTGTGTGCCTTAATAAACTTACTTGTATAGGCCTAATGTATTATGCTTGTGTGTCAAATGGCTCCACTGTTATGAATGATAAACACTACCACTAAAGATCCATTGATCTTGACAGAAAATCTCCAATCAGAAGAAAATTACTGTTTAGTTCCAGGTTAAAGGATGTTTAAAATACAGATACAATATAATAATGCATTCTAATTAAGTTCAAATGCACAAACTTACATTTTATTTTGTCTTTTCCGGCTTAAAAAAAAGAAGCATGCTGTTTTCAAATATCTCCCCCTGCACTATTTATTATGGTAGATCTATATTTTTTATTCCCGTATGTATGTACCTTTTTAAATCGTACACAGAACAATATCATTTGCGGTTTTTAAAGGGCCCCCAAAAATATTTGTCTTATATATTTTGTATTATTTTGCTCTAAGTTATTACAATATATGCATGAAAAGGGCAAATGCACTTTTTGGCTAAGGACAAGCAAAAAGCATATACTGTATGTTTGCCTGGGAGTGTTCCGCCGTAAGTATAATTTAACAAAACATATTCAAGTTACTGTACATTTCTGTCATTTAGCAATTCCAAAGCAAGGTCTTGTTTATAAATGCACAAAGACAAACTTCCTGTCATCGATCTGTTTTGCAATAATACACACATCACCATTGTTTCACCAACATAAACAGGTAAGAGTTTAACTTGAGCATAACGTTGAAAGGGAGTTGAGTTGGTTACCTTTAATCGGGAGAGTTCTCTACATCAAGGATACATGGGGACGGAATTCCAAAATAAAGGTTGATAACAAAAGCACACTTTTGAACGAGTATCATCCTCGGCCCAATTTTTCAATTAGTTTGATTGAATTACTTAAAGTGAACCGTAAGCTTCATATTACTCACAACTACTACACAGTCCTTACTTCAACGTTGCTCTAAATTGAAGTGATGTTACACCGCAGTTCCCAAATCCGTGTTGTTTCCTTTTTGAATCAGCCTTTTATTTTGAAAGGAATAAGGAAACGAGTTGGACTATACCATGCCCGGAATGTATGTAAACTTTTAGTTAGCTCCAGCCTCTCTTTGACGCCACCAAAATAAGTATTTCATTCTGAGACAATTTTACATTTCTTCGACATGTCTCAATTACAACTCTTGAAAGCGTTTATTCGCGACCGACTAATAACAGCAGCTGACGAGATTTTTGGCGCTGTAGAGAGAACAGTACTAGCAGATTACGAAGAGGACATTTCTTCTACACAGGCGCTCAACAGCCAAATCAAATTTCTGAATGTTGTTGTTACTCCAGAGATGAAATTGAGTCCACTCGGTTTGTAAATTATTGTACTCTTGTTAGCCCATTGGTATTAGCACAATACGCAAAACAAACCAGTTATTTCCTTCACTTCTAACTGTCCGTAAATCAATTGTGTTCGTAGGCTATATCACATTTCATACACAAAGGCAATTCAATGTGCTTTACACAAGGCAAGCAAAAGCGTTAAGGGAAGAAATAAAAGACAAATAAATGAATTAAAAAAAATTACAAGAGAAATGTAATAGCTAAAAACAAACAATTCAGCAAAATGCAATCGAGAACATATTCGTTTTAAATCTGGATTTAAAAGTAGTCAAGCTTGGGGCAAGTCTCAGATCTTCTGGGAGTTGGTTCCTGCTATTTGTTGATTTAATGATCCCAGCTACACAACGTTCCGAGATTATCCTAGTTAATTCTGATTAACGCCGGCTATTTTGTGTGACGAGTGATTCATTGGTAGCCATGATATCCTATGTATTTCGAAATTATTCGCAATGTTTACAGTGTTTTTTTTGGGGGGGGGGGGGGGCATTTACTCATGCATTCTTAGTTTTTTGCGACTAAGATTGTTAGCCACAACAATTTAGCTTCTGTGCGTTGTAAAGCAAACTAAATATATTTGTTTGATTTTGTCTAGAACTCCAGCAGCACTGTGAGCAGGAGAGGAGCCCCGGTCTGGACCAGGAGGACCCAGAGCCCACACCGATTAAAGAAGAACATGAGGAACAGCAGGAACTGTGCATCAGTCAGGAAAAGCCATTTCAAGGGCTGGAGGATGATGATGATGATGATGATGATGATGAAGATGCTAAAGACTCCATGCTATGTGTGGAGCCTGAAGATGGTCAAGTCCAAACCTCAAGCAATACAAACGTCTTTGGTGACTGTCTGCGCACCTTGGAAGAGCAGATGCAAACTCACATGGATAAGAGCACCTTACACTGCTGTGTCTATGGGGACGATGTTGGAGAAAACAGAAACCTAAAAGATTACAAGAGTTTTCCCACTGATGAGTATCCATCTAAATGCACTGAATGCAGCAAAGCATTTAACAACCCAGACTCTCTGCAACTTCACATGAGAATTCATAGAAAAAAGACTACTTCTAATTGCGCTTCCTGTACGAAAATATTTAATTCTAAGAGCCTCTTAGAAAGGCACATTAGGACTCACACTGGAGAGAGACCGTTGGGTTGCAAAACCTTTCGGACCAATTTTACCCAAAAAGGACATCTGAAAAAACACATGAGAATTCGCGCTGGGGAGAAACCGTTTACATGCACTGACTGTGGCAAAGGATTTACCCAAAGCAATAATCTAAGAACTCACATGAAAATCCACACAGGTGAGAAACCATGTAAGCACAGCTACATCTTCTTTAAAGTGTTGGATATAAAGTGAGACCTATAAAAGTTCATAAAACTGACCAAAAACCCAAGAATGTTGTTAGTTATTCCAAACATGTTCCCACTAGTGTTGAGATAGATAGATAGATAGATAGATAGATAGATAGATAGATAGATAGATAGATAGATAGATAGATAGATAGATAGATAGAATGATTTCTATCATGTGCATGCAAAACCCTATTAAGGTAGAAATAGATTGAGTTCAAGAGTTATGAGAGATATAAGTCGACATATATATTGTAAAACATTGATCATTTTTTGTAACAAATGTTTTTGGTACAGAGCATAATGCTTCAATGACTGGAGCCACCTCAGACCCCTCCTGTGATGCACAAGTAGATCACAACTGGCACTACAACTTCAAAATACCGTGGCACAGAATGCCTTCTGTGATTCAAGAAAAGCTGGAAGAGCAGGAGCGTCCGTCTGGGAGCGAAAGGAGAGAGATCATCCGTTTGATTGTGTCCGAAACCTTAATGATATGTGAGAAGCCAAGGAAGAAACACCTCTCTGAAATAGCACGACAGATGGTGTTGGCCTACCCCAAGTCCTTCACCGATAACATCGGAGGGGAAGTCGTCGGCAGTGGCTTCGACTCGCTCACTAAACAGCTGCAGTGTCGGGCCGACAATATCCTCAGAGGAGAGAGACCGTCAGAGAGGAGGACTCGGAAAAGCCTGAACGAGACTCCAAGAACACACAGGAAGAAACGGATCAAGGGTGTGTACGAATGCAACGACATGGAACCATGGATGCCGTTGTTTGGAAATGGCAAAGGACTCACTCAAAGCGGTCATTTGGAAACTCACATCAGTACTAACACAGGTGAGGAAAGCACTGGGAGTGCAGCAGCATCTGCTTGGAAAGGTTTCAGATGAAGTGAGGCCTTTTGAAAGTCACACGGGGTGGTAGCTGCTTTTGTGGAGTGCGAGGTATTGAAGTGCCGTACAAGAGGCATTACCTGACCGGTCATCAAGCTCTGTATCGGATTTTATGACACTGTGAGGTTTTTAGCACAGACCGTTACCAAGACGTTCAAGTCAGGAATCCCCCTTTTTTATTTATAATTGTCCTGTTATGTCAACCTGAGTATGGACTCTGTATTCACCTCTGCTCTCTCTCTACTCTCTCTCTCTCTCTCTCTCTCTCTCTCTCTCTCTCTCTCTCTCTCTCTCTCTCTCTCTCTCTCTCTCTCTCTCTCTCTCTCTCTGCTTTCTCTCTGCTTTCTCTCTGCTTTCTCTCCCCAGCGCTTCCTCCACCACAGCTCTTGCTGTCATCCTCCTTAGGAACAAAACACACCCTTATAAGGCATTCCTCTGCCTAATCACCAGATTGAACTCACCTGTCGTTACCTGGTGTCCGCACAACCCTCACAGACACACAGTAGAAAGAAATGCTAGGGTTTATACTCCTGTCAGTGCCCTGACCAATGCCCAGGCAAAAAGAACTGGAGGGGGTCATTGTTCCCCCCACGGGGCCAGGTTGCCACGGCAAAAGAGAACACGTTCTCAGTTGGACTCACCTGGTTAATCAACGGTTAAATAAATAAATAAAAGAGGTTGATATCATATCGTAGCATGTACCAAAAAAAAACTATAATCAGTGTTATTTTCTTTATATATATACAGTAACAGTCAACAGTTTGGACACACTTTCCCACTGAAGTGAATGGGAAAGTGTCCAAACCTTTGACTGGTACTGTATATATCTTTGTAACAATGCCTGCATAACACATTCATGGTAGAAACTGAATTGGTGTCTTGCGGAGTTAAAAATCATGTATTTGGAGGTCAACACATATCTAGTAACACATTGATTATTGTATGTTACAGATCTTTTTGATACAGAGCATAATGCTTCAATGACTGGAGCCACCTCAGACCCCTCCTGTGATGCACAAGTAGATCACAACTGGCACTACAACTTCAAAATACCGTGGCACAGAATGCCTTCTGTGATTCAAGAAAAGCTGGAAAAGCAGGAGCGTCCGTCTGGGAGCGAAAGGAGAGAGATCATCCGTTTGATTGTGTCCGAAACCTTAATGATATGTGAGAAGCCAAGGAAGAAACACCTCTCTGAAATAGCACGACAGGTGGTGTTGGCCTACCCCAAGTCCTTCACCGATAACATCGGAGGGGAAGTCGTCGGCAGTGGCTTCGACTCGCTCACTAAACAGCTGCAGTGTCGGGCCGACAATAGCCTCAGAGGAGAGAGACCGTCAGAGAGGAGGACTCGGAAAAGCCTGAACGAGACTCCAAGAACACACAGGAAGAAACGGATCACGGGTGTGTACGAATGCATGAACGGGGAGCCATGGCCGTGGTCTTTCCAAAGCACAGAAAAGCACCAGAAAAAGCGAGAGGAAATGATCCGGATGTCACAAAGCAACAGCAGAGACGTAAACGAAATCCAGCGTCTGATGACGGTCACCTTCGCCTCTCAGAGGAAGGACATCGAGGATGGGAAGAGGACGGAAGACCTGCGAGCGGATTGGCCCTTCCTCTTCCACACCGCGGGAATGAAGGTGTATTTCAGAGAACTCACCGGGGTTCACATCGACAGCGCTTTCCTGGAAGCCATGGAGAGTAAGTTGAGGAGGACTCTGGATTACTTTCAGCTCGTCGCGGCAGAGAAGCCAGACAGAGGTGGGGGGCCGCTGGGGTCCGTCGTCCAAGCTGCCAGAGAGAGTCCCTGCTGTGCGGTACTGATGGTACTAGCTCACTTCAAAGAAAAGGAAGACGCCATGTTTGTCAAGGGTGACGAAGCCAGCCAAGCCACAGACATATGGGCAAACGACCTTCCTACAACCCCCTGCATTGTGGTATGTGGTAAGTAAAAATAAATACATCAATTATGATAAATAATCCCACGTGTATTCACTGTATGCTATGCTTAAGAAGCACATCTCTGTGTGTTTAATGTGTTGACAGGAGATAGCGTTATTACCGCCAAGAACCTCATGGTGGCAGTAGACCAGGTAGTGGTGAACGACAGACTCAGCTTCCCAGAAGCTCTCCAGATGATGTTCCTTCTCTACTATGTGCTGAACATCGACTACCCGGCTGAGATAGGGGCAACGATGGAGTTCCTGCAAAGGTGCGTTTGCATTTACCTGTCTCTACCTGCCATGAAGTTAGGTCCTGTCAAATCAACTGCTGGACCAAAGGAGTGAATTGGTTGCTTTCTATGATTAACATATCGCTATAGATGAGCGGCGATTTAAATATAAGTTATTGTGAAGGAGATTAAGAAAGTTGGGGGGTTGGAATATAGGCGAGCTAATTTAAAGTTATTCCCGGCATACAACAATTTTAATTTTTTGAAAGCTGTATTAACTGCTTGTCATTCTTAATGACATGGAAGTGAGGTAGTAGCTCTAGTAGTTGTAGTTCTGCTGCAGTCAGACCTATGCCTGGTGGCCGGTTTAATTATAGCTACCAATGTCCCCCCTCCTCATTCTCCATTCCACATTGACATCCCGCAACCTTCTGAACAATGGCTGATAGTCTAGACCAAGCCCCCACTGTGCCAAAGGCCCCCCCGCCATTTTTCATTATAACTAAATAGTGTTTTCATGATGACAATGTCAAGTTGTTTTCCCATCATCTGAGGGCCCACCCTGGTGGCTCTCTGAGCACCCTTAGTGGGCAGTGGCCCCTTTGTTGAGATCCACAGGTGTAAACAGTGTTTTTTTCACATTATATTTATGATTATCAAATTATATATTATATCATATTTCATTTCCATTTGTGTTTTAATTCACGTTATGTTAATTACAGTATTAGTACGATCAACTAGATACACTATATTATAATATTAGGATACTAACGCTGTATGTACATTAAACTATTGTAATATAGGATACTAACGTGCTTACAGGTGCCTCTTCAGGATTAATCCGGACCAAGGCACCAAAGTTCATCGAGGGGCCAAAAAGAAAAGCTACGTGGTCAACCCCAAGGTTTTGACCCTAATCTCCCACATCTCAGAGTTTGAGCGGAGACTGTGACTGATCGCGGCCGGATCCCCGCAGTTTACAGATAAAACGGTTATTTTTATATTTTAAAACACTAGATTACAACGTTATCTTTCCTATAAAGTTATTATTATTAATATTTTATAGAGTGGAGTTTTTTATGTTCGTTTAATTCCGAACCTTTACCATGGAAGTATTTTACATTTTCTTGTTCTGCAGCGTCATCTTTCCTGTTTTTGTAGGCCTACCTAACAGACGGAAAGAAAGCAGTGTTTAGTAATGCCTCATATTTGTATAATAACAAAATATTTGTTTATGTATTCTCATAAACATTGTGCCTTTATTGAACTTGTGTATTCCTTGGACATGATTTGGACGTGGTCTATCTGTTTTAATTTTATGAAACATAATTACATCATGGTGTGTAAGAAAGTTTTTGTCTATTTTTGGGGTCAACTTTTGTTCGAAAAACAGGGACCGAGCGGATGTTTGGATGTATTGGCCATATTTAGAACCGTCACACACCCAAAATACATTTACACAAAAGGAAAGTTGATGAAGAACAGTGTACGGTTCTTGGTCAGGGCGCGTCAAGATGAGCAATTCGTCCTCAAAACAACAGTGAACTTTCTCCTATTACAACTGCCCTTTAAAAGTATTGATTTGCTAGGGGGCAGTCACAGTGTAGCAAGGATATAAGTGCATTGTTGCTTTCATTGAATGAATGGATTCGTACCGAACCAAATAATGGAAAGTGAGATGGTGATGCGATAGCCGTATTAGGTTATTCTGCAGTACCTACGTCCCGTTTGGAGGTTATAATAAAGCTAGAGTGATCCGTTGTTGTAATCTATCCTCTCCCACGCCTCTTGTGTTCGCTCGAGTTGTCAGTCCAGTGAAGCAACAAGAGCCAACTGTTGGCTACCCTGTCCTTTGATTGAACAGACCTTGCCAGGCATGCTCTATTAGTAGAAAATTAGTCGTAAATGATAATAGAATGTTTTTTGTAAAACAGGTTACATAGGTCAAATTAGGAATTTTCTGACATCAATCAATTATGAATTGTTGAATGTTCATTTCAAAAGAATAGTGTTACTTCCGTGGGGAGTTAATCCTAATGTAGACACGACCAAAACATTTTTTGAGTTAAAGTTTCGACTAAAAGTTTTTATTTGTAGACTTTATATGACTTGCTATATCACCTGCACTGAATCGTGAATCATAACAGTTGTGTAAACCTATAAAACCTATTTTTAGGCTGTGCATATTTCAAATATGCCTAAAGGATGTCAGCTGTTTACCAGCGTTGGCAGGCCACGTATATTTATGGATTGCCTGGTAGGCCTTTAGCACCACGTGTGCCATCTTTGTTATGTTTTTAAAAACCAGTTTAGGCTGGCATCACATAATCCACATTCTACTGTCGGACATTGGTAAGCTTTAAGGAGCTGTTTAACTGCTGACATTTAAGTCCTTGTTCAATTCATATTTTTCTACATATGTACATCAATAATATTCCTTAGTTTGATTTAGGCCTGCCGCCCCCCCCCCCCCCCCCCCCCCCCCCCCCACACACACGACTAGCTATCATCACACAGACGCCAGTAGGCCTACGATCAGGAGGACGTGTCTGGCAGCTCCGAGCCTGGGCAGAGTAGCAACCGCATTTCCCTCAGACCAGCGAGAACAGCTTTAAACCGGTTTCCCTACCGCCTGGCAACAAAAGCTTCAGCCATCTACTACCAGCCCTCTCATTCTGCAGCAGATGATGCCACATCAACACCAACCTCTTCACGGCCGCGGGAGAGGGTACAGCCGGTTTCCAGGAGCGGAGAAGTGAGTCGCGCTATGATAATTCACAGATCGGTCGCTGGGCGAACGGTCGGTTGACCACCGCTGCGCGAGCCAGTCTGTAGTCCTGCAGGGCCGCTTCTCTCCATCTGCAGGTGCCAACAATAGCTTAAGGTAAGATAAGAGGGGAACCAGCTATGGCATAAGGATTTTGTGGTCGATTTTGTAGGCAGTTAATCTTTTCCAAAAACAACACCAAAACTTGTAAGGGCATGCTTCAGGAAGGTAGTACTAAAGTTTGTAATTTGTCATTTGTTCAGCATTTAGGCATTGTATAGCCTACTGTCATCTGTGACAAAGAGAAATATTTGTACCCCCCTCCCCCCCCAAAAAACTATTTTGGTATTATATTTGGTGTATATTGACAAAAGGATATGTTATTAAATACATGAACTGATGTAGCCTCCTCCTAGTATTTCATATGTGAAGTTCTGCCATTTTAGAGAAAGTGTTTCGGACTTTCTCTGCTCTTCTGGGTTTATCCTTTTGTGTGGTTAGCTTGAGAAACACAACACACAAAAGCCCTCTTTTATCCCCTGAAGTTTTTTTTTCTAG
>CM030187.1:15798956-15801456 GCA_017639675.1 Aplochiton taeniatus
GATGTTGAAATGGAGACGTGGTGTGTTTTTCCGCAGGCTGGTTCTATGACTGGTCGCTATCCTACGACCTGGCCTTCTACCTCAGCGGAGGGTGTGTGCTGCTAGGTGGACTCATCCTCTTCCTATCTGCCCTGCCTTG
Organism: Aplochiton taeniatus; assembly: GCA_017639675.1. Classification (NCBI taxonomy): domain Eukaryota; kingdom Metazoa; phylum Chordata; class Actinopteri; order Galaxiiformes; family Galaxiidae; genus Aplochiton; species Aplochiton taeniatus. The sequence goes on from CM030187.1 coordinate 15,799,096, forward strand.
TCTGGACTGTACCAAGTCCCCAACACCCCCGCCACAGCCTCTGCATCCCTGCAAAGAACCGGAATGCAACAGCCCTGAGCAGGTAGTCCTGGGGGCGGAGTTAACCAACGGTCTGGGGGCGGAGCTAAGCAACAGTCTGGACCTGGTGGCTTCTGTGGCCTGATGGGAGATGGAGTCCATTAAAACCTGCATGGTTAATATTGATATGGTTAATTGAATAGGACTGCGGATTTGAATTTGAATCCAAGAATTGGAATTGGATCTGGCATCTAATTCCTTAGTCTGGATTTGAATCCGTGTGTGACTGATCCGAAAGGGAAATTAAGATAAAAATGAATTTCGATGTGAATCTTGTTAAGAACTGGTTTGAAACAAAGGCAGGACAGTCCTTCCAGACTGGCATTGGGAGTTATTTATTTCCAATTGCAATTCAAATCACAGATTCATTGATTGATGTTGTTTTCCATGATGTTTGATGTTTGAGCTGAACGACAGGTAACATCTTTGTAGACAATAGGAAACCCCACTTTGAACCTGTTGTGTTTCAGTGTTTTTGAACTTTAAACAAGGTTTAAGGAAGTCCACAGCCATTGAATATCCAAACTTAGACTTAGACACTTAGCACATCGTATTGGAACACTTCACCAAGGCGATAGATACGCATTCAAAATGCCAGTTGGGTTATTATCCGAGTCGGTCTTACAGGGCAAACAACCCAAGATGCCAGTTGGGTTATTATCCGAGTCGGTCTTACAGGGCAAACAACCCATGATGCATTGCAGTAAAGCGACACTGTTTGTTTTTCTGTCTTTCTTCTTTTCTCATCATCACACTACTTTTGCACGAGTGCCATGGTCCGTTGCTGTCATGTTTCAGTGTCTGAAGTTTGATGTTGTCAAAACAAGGTTTTAAAAATGAGAACAAAGGGTTAATGCACTTTGACCTTGCACACCATTGTTGCGTTGCACCAATCCTACTCCAGGCGGTCACATGTACCGTGTGGGTGTACCTGTAACACACCACAGTCAGACGTACCTGTTCGTCTCATGAACACACCACAGCCAGACGTTTCTTGCTATATGTGGACTATGCGGTTGCATAGGGCACCCAAAGCAAGCAGGGGCCCCCCAAGCAAGCAGGGCCCCCCCAAGCTGTAATTTTAGTTTTTTATCTAGAAATGAATATGACCAGTCTGTATTGGTAACCAGCCACCCTTGTGTGCTGAGTGAAACAGTTATATGCATTTATTTTCTACGGGTCTCTTAGAGTGCACCAGATTGATGCATTTAAATGTTAAAAGCATGCCCCTGGACCACCTTAGAGGGTTTGACATTCCCCTACAATATTTTCAGAAAATAGGGCTTCCCCAAACAACATTGCGCATAGACCCCCCAAAAGCTAGAGACAGCCCTCACCACAGTGCATGCCATCCTCCAAAACCAATCATCTGCCCGTCCCAAGATTAATAAACTTGGTCCTCATCAGGGATTATTATTGTTCAATGGCTGAACTACCACTCTGGATCTGCCTCAAGAGCAAAGAAGAGACTGCATATGTGTTTTTGCATCATACAGTTATTTAACTGTGCTGTGTATGTTAATGAGGCTGGTCCTACTATTGATCCTTTTCCATCAATCATTGTTTCAAGTTTGTGAGACCATGGCTTGTTGACATCATCATGTTGTGTAACAATGTGTACGGTGTGTGTGTGTGTGCGTGCAGCGTTGTGCTGGTCTCAGCAGAGATGCAAAGAGGAGATGCAGGGTAAATGAACATCGACTAAACCAAACGCAATGTAATAAAACCGTTTTATCATGAATAAAAAAAGAGACAAAGAAAAAAACAGCACACAACTTTACCAAATCACCGAATCAAATGTTCACACACACACACACACACACACACTTCACCCCTGTGTGTCCAATGTCCCCCTGTAGTCCTCCATTTAAATTCTGATTAAGGAAGTCAGTCTAGAGAACAGAGCAGGTTAGTGAAGCTATGCTAAGACCTGCGCAGTCATTTTGCTGTTTGTTAGACAATTGACTGTATTAGGGGTTAGCAGGACATTCACCGATTCCAGGAAAATCTACATGGTGTCTGAGCAGAACCACACAGACATTCAATATATTTGTACTTTTGCTGTCTCAAAGTCCAAAATGTTTGTAATTGATTCCTTGTTTATAGGAGTCTGTAGCTTCTTTTGAATACGAGCGACTTTGTCAATGATGTGTGAAAATAACTTTTGGAAGAGAATTATGGCGAGGTTGTCATTTTAGAAGAACCACATTTCAGTATGCCTTTTCTATTGTATAAAATACTTGTTGTCTTAAAACACTTTTTGCCATGTAGTATTTATATATT
>CM030187.1:15808956-15826456 GCA_017639675.1 Aplochiton taeniatus
ATGGAGTCCACACCATACTGACATATCACTGGGGTTTGAATGGAGTCCACTCCATACTGACATATCACTGGGGTTTGAATGGAGTTCACTCCATACTGACATATCACTGGGGTTTGAATGGAGTTCACTCCATACTGACATATCACTGGGGTTTGAATGGAGTCCACTCCATACTGACATATCACTGGGGTTTGAATGGAGTCCACTCCATACTGACATATCACTGGGGTTTGAATGGAGTCCACTCCATACTGACATATCACTGGGGTTTGAATGGAGTCCACTCCATACTGACATATCACTGGGGTTTGAATGGAGTTCACTCCATACTGACATATCACTGGGGTTTGAATAGAGTCCACTCCATACTGACATATCACTGGGGTTTGAATGGAGTCCACTCCATACTGACATATCACTGGGGTTTGAATGGAGTTCACTCCATACTGACATATCACTGGGGTTTGAATGGAGTCCACTCCATACTGACATATCACTGGGGTTTGAATAGAGTCCACACCATACTGACATATCACTGGGGTTTGAATAGAGTCCACTCCATACTGACATATCACTGGGGTTTGAATGGAGTCCACTCCATACTGACATATCACTGGGGTTTGAATAGAGTCCACTCCATACTGACATATCACTGGGGTTTGAATGGAGTCCACTCCATACTGACATATCACTGGGGTTTGAATGGAGTCCACTCCATACTGACATATCACTGGGGTTTGAATAGAGTCCACTCCATACTGACATATCACTGGGGTTTGAATGGAGTTCACTCCATACTGACATATCACTGGGGTTTGAATAGAGTCCACACCATACTGACATATCACTGGGGTTTGAATAGAGTCCACTCCATACTGACATATCACTGGGGTTTGAATGGAGTCCACTCCATACTGACATATCACTGGGGTTTGAATGGAGTCCACACCATACTGACATATCACTGGGGTTTGAATGGAGTCCACACCATACTGACATCTACTAGAAAAGACGGTAGTAACTAATGCAGTCCACTGGCCTATATCCCAGGGGCTGCTCTGTATAAAGACAGAGTGGGAGAGAGAGAGAGAGAGAGAGAGAGGAGAGAGAGAGAGTGTGAGAGTGAGAGTGAGAGTGAGAGTGAGACAGAGAGCAAGAAGCAGATTTTAAAAAAAGAGTGGGGGGATGGAACAAGATAGTTAGATAAAGTAGAGATATATATATATAGAGAGAGAATGAGATAGAGAGAGAGAGAGAGAGAGAGAGAGAGAGAGAGAGAGAGAGAGAGAGAGAGAGAGAGAGAGAGAGAGAGAGAGAGAGAGAGAGAGAGAGAGAGAGAGAGCGCCTCTCTCAGGTTCAACAGTGTGCCCTGCCGTCTAATCAAGCCCATATGTTTCCCAGGTCCTCAACAAGAGAGGAGTCCTGTTCTCCTCTGTTCCCTCTCTAACCTAGCAACAACACTTCAGTCTGTCCTGAGATCGGAGTAGAGGATATTCTCTGCTCACACACTCGAGTCCTGTTCTCCTCTGTGAGAGAGAGAGAGCTGTGTCATGCATCAGTCACAGTGTGAAGTGTTGCTATGGGTTTTTCAATCCTGTTAAAGGTACACTGGGTCATTCTCTGTACCGGTTTGTTAAAGGGACACTGGGTCATTTCTGTACCGGTTTGTTAAAGGTACACTGGGTCATTTCTGTACCGGTTTGTTAAAGGTACACTGGGTTATTTCTGTACGGGTTTGTTAAAGGTACATTGGGTCATTCTCTGTATGGGTTTGTTAAAGGTACACTGGGTCATTTCTGTATGGGTTTGTTAAAGGTACACTGGGTCATTTCTGTACGGGTTTGTTAAAGGTACACTGGGTCATTTCTGTATGGGTTTGTTAAAGGTACACTGGGTCATTTCTGTATGGGTTTGTTAAAGGTACATTGGGTCATTCTCTGTATGGGTTTGTTAAAGGTACACTGGGTCATTCTCTGTATGGGTTTGTTAAAGGTACACTGGGTCATTTCTGTATGGGTTTGTTAAAGGTACACTGGGTCATTTCTGTATGGGTTTGTTAAAGGTACACTGGGTCATTTCTGTATGGGTTTGTTAAAGGTACACTGGGTCATTTCTGTACGGGTTTGTTAAAGGTACACTGGGTCATTTCTGTATGGGTTTGTTAAAGGTACACTGGGTCATTTCTGTATGGGTTTGTTAAAGGTACACTGGGTCATTTCTGTATGATAAAGCCATTGGTAGCCTGCTTGACTGCTTTGCACCGCATGGTCTATCGGTATTACCTTACTGTGTGTTGTGTCTCTCTGATTGTTGATTTTGTGTGTGTGTGTGTGTGTGTGTGTGTGTGTGTGTGTGTGTGTTCTTCACTCAGAACTCCTGCACTGTTAACTTACTGTGTGTCTGTTGTTTCTGTGTGTGCTGTTCACACAGGACTCCTGACGGTTCTGACCAGACCCTGCCAGCTTATACAACCTCTCCTCCAACCTCTGCTTGAACCTCTGCTCCCCACCCAAACCCAAATCCAGACCCAAACCCAGACCCAGAACCAGAGCCAGAACCAGACCCAGAACAAGATCCAGACCCAGAACCAGAACCAGAACCAGAACCAGAACCAGACCCAAACCCAGATCCAGAACCAGGCTACAGATGCGGGACTACACCCGTACAGCTTTAAGAGAGAAGCCTCTGAATCAGAAAGAGAAGTGAACCACGGAGAAATAGGAGGAGGAGGAGGAGGAGGAGGAGGAGAGGGAGGAGGAGGAGGAGAAATAGGAGGAGGAGAGGGAGGAGGAGGAGTAGAAGAAATAGGAGGAGGAGGAGGAGGAGGAGGAGTGGTGGGAGGAGAGGGAGGAGATGAAGAGAAGAGAGGAGGAGCAGAAAGAGGAGCGCTCTTGCACCACATCACAGACGGTCACACCCCACTGCCTTCCCCACGCTGCCACAGCCTCAGTCACAGGTTCAACTCTGACCCCGACGTCGCCCCGTCCCCACCCTGCTCCCAGCAGTACATTCTGTACGTCTGTGTGTGTGTGTGTGTGTGTGTGTGTGTGGGGGGGGGGGGGGGGGGGGGGGGGTTGTACAATACATATATATGAATTATGTGTGTTAACGTGTATATGGGTCTAAACTCTTCAGCTGAAAAATAAGCCATTTACTTTAACCGTCAAAGTTTACTATACAGAAGTTAGAACCTGCCTGCTTGATCTTTTATTCTTTTTTGGTTAGCAACATATTTTAATTGTAATCTCCCCCAACGATAGGTCTCGGAGCCACGAGCGGTTAGACGCCCCGGAGGAGGCTAAGGACGCCCCCTCCATCCCCCTCCTCACCCGACACATCAACACCGTCAAGAAGAGGATCCGGAAGTTTGAGGAGCGGTTCGAGCAGGAGATGAACTATAAGGTGAGGCTAGCACCACTTGCACAGCCTTCTCGGTAATTTTTGAAATTCTAAGTGATTTCGGAGACTTAAGTAGTTTGACCTAGATAACAGATTAGCAGATAGGAAAAGACTGAAGGCTGCTAGCGCCCTCTGCTGGGGTGTGGAGGATACTGCATGTACAGGTCAGGTACGCGAAATCCATAACCTGTCGCCTCCGTTTTAGCGCAAAGGAAAACGTTAATGCTATTTTGTCACAGAAACCAGGGAATGCTAACATAAACACGAAACAGATATTTTAAAATGGTGTGTTTGTGTTTTTTTTACCCAGCCGTCACACAACGACAAGAGTACTCATCCAGAGACGTTAAAACTCATGATAGAACTAACCAAGGCCCGCAGACAGCTCAAAGGTAAAACTCCGTGTTTTTAAACGAACATGTGCCTTCTATGGCTACCATGCAGAAACAGCCATCTGTCTGATACAGACGTTATCTATTAAAGTGGGGTTGATCTATGTGCAATCGTGGTTTGTGTTGCGGCTATGTATGGAAGGGGGCGTGGCCAGGTCCGCGGTGTGTATAAAGGCAGGTACTGAGTGTATCTCGAACGACATTTTGATGTCTTTATTTCTTTTTTCTCCAGACCTGAAACTGAAGCAGTCAGTGTTTGAGATGAAAGGACAAACCAGTGAAGAGAACAATGCTATCTGCAGGTGAGATAAAAACACACGGACACACACTTGAACAGCCAACACACACACTAACACACACACACACACACACACACACACACACACACACACACACACACACACACACACACACACTCACACAGACTTGGTGAATATTAATATAATTGACTAGAATCCTTTTGCTTAGAATCGAAATACCAATATTTTAAAAATAGTGAGATGAATGATTAAGAACAACGCACGATTGTAATTGTTATTATTATATTATTATTTTAGTTGTACTTATATTCAATTCGTTTTCCTAACTCCCTATGTCCTGCAGGTCTGGCAATAACCAGCAGGGGGCGCTGGAGCCCCAGCAGCCACACAAGCCTACCCTGGAGGAGACGGTGGAGTCTCTGTTCAGGAGGCTGAGGGAGAAACGACGGGCACTCGGAGTGCCAGAAAACATGAAGGTAAAAAATTGAAAGAGATGGGTAGGGTTACTGACTGAGAGAGAGAGAGAGAGAGAGAGAGAGAGAGAGAGAGAGAGAGAGAGAGAGAGAGAGAGAGAGAGAGAGACAGAGAGAGAATGTTAGAGAGTGAGCAAGAGAAAGGAAGAGAAAGAGGGAGAGTGACAGACTGCGAGGGAAAGAATGATAGTGAGAGAGAGTTGGAGAAAGAGAGAACAATAGAGAGAGAGAGAGAGAGAGAGAGAGAGAGAGAGAGAGAGAGAGAGAGAGAGAGAGAGAGAGAGAGAAAGAGAGAAAGAGAAAGAGAAAGAGAAAGAGAAAGAGAGAGAGTATTATAATAGTCTTTGTCTAAGGTTACCTTGGGTCCGTTATGAAACAAGAGAGAGAAAGCACAGATACATAAGGGAGGGGAGCCAATGTGTGTGTGTGTGTGTGTGTGTGTGTGTGTGTGTGTGTGTGTGTGTGTGTGTGTGTGTGTGTGTGTGTGTGTGTGTGAATGTGAATGTGAGTGCAGAAAATATGCTGTAAGTCATCCATAGGACTAAAGAGAGATAGCATACGTGTGTGTGTGTGTGTGTGTACAGTAAATGTACTAGTGAGACATCCATAAGGTTACAGAGGGTGAAAGCGTGTGTGTGTGTTTGTGTGTGTGTACAGTAAGTGTTCTAGTCAGACAACATGATGCTTGTGACCAGCTGACACCATCTGCACAGACAGTCTGCTACTCAGCACTAATGTGCCTCCACACTGTTTCTTGGCTAGCGTGTGTGTGTGTGTGTGTGTGTGTGTGTGTGTGGATCTCCAAGACATGGTGGCCAGCGTGTGTGTGTGTGTGTGTGTGTGTGGGTGGGGGGGGGGTGTGAGTGTGTGTGTGGATCTCTAAAACACGGTGGCTAGCGTGTGTGTGTGTGTGTGTGTGTGTGTGTGGGTGTGTGTGAATGTGTGTGCGTGTGCTTATAGGTCCCCAAAGCATGGTAGCTAGTGAGTGTGTCCTGGACTTGCCGGTCCCACTGTCCTTAAACGATCCCTGCTTTGTGTTAGTCCTCCTATCCTGCATACTCCAACACCGTTCAGACAAAGACAATTAGAAAAGATAATAACACAAATATATTGAATCTATGTGGTTATAATTTTTTTTTAAAAAGAACATGAGGGAAGCCCTGAATAAACGTCTTGATTTAACACGTCCTCTTCCCCCTGACCTGCAGGAGATGAGCGAGAGGCAGATGGCTCTGGAGAAAGTCACCCTGCAGAGATGCCTTCTCTACTTTGAGTCTCTACACGGAAGGCCTGTGAGTAATGATGAATCTCTTTACCTTAGCCTTTCAGACATGTTACTGTTGTAATCTCTGGATTCAGAAGCTGGTCAGAACCCAGAACGACTAGTCGAATATCGGCTGTAATTCCTCTCTGTAAACACGCATTTTGGATGACTTATCTTTCTCTCTCTCTCTCTCTCTCTCTCTCTCTCTCTCTCCTCTCTCTCTCTCTCTCTCTCTCTCTCTCTCTCTTTCTCTCTCTCTCTCTCCCTACCTCCCTCCCCCTCTCTCCATCTCTCTCTCTCACTCTCTCACTCTCTCTCTCTCACTCACACTCTCTCTCTCTCTCTCTCTCTCTCTCTCTCTCTCTCTCTCTCTCTCTCTCTCTCTCTCTCTCTCTCTCTCTCTCTCTCTCTCACCCTCTCTCGCTCCCTCTTTCTTCCTCTCTTCCAGGGTACAAAGCAGGAGAGGAACTTAGTGAAGCCGCTCTACGACAGATACCAAACGATCAAACATATGCTGTGCTCTACCACCAACATCACTACTATAGTATGTTACACACAAACACACACACACACACACAGTACCACCAACATCACTACTACTACTACAGTACATTTCCATCCTTGACATGCACATACAGACTAGCACCTCAAGCAGTCACTTTTCTTTCTTTCACAAATCTTTTGCTGTTTTTCAGGAGGAAGAGGAGGGGTCTGATGAAGATTACATTTTCAATTTTCGCCCTGTCCCGCCTCCCCGTCGATTGATGAGGGCCCTAGCCAATGAAGAGGACAGCGACCGGGACAGTGACACCGCCTTTGTGTCGCCATTGGACGAGGTGAAAGCTGTCCGTCAACAGCCAGCCATCACCATGGCCAATCTCCATGAGGCATCCAGGTACTGAAGCTGTCAATCAAATCAGGGGCTGAAACTCTAAATAAACTAGTACTACTACTACACACACAGTTAGTCAGTCTTTGTGAAAACCCTAACCTACCTGATTTTAATTTTTTTAGTAACCGAAACCCAACGTTTCTTTTTCGGCACTCCCGTTGTAGGTCAGAGCTCCTGGAGTGTTTGAGGGAGACACGGAAGGAGAAGAAGAGGAGGAGCAAAGCACTGAAGCAGTTTGAGGAGGACTTCTTCAGACAGACTGGGAGGTGAGGCTGTGTGTGTGTGTGTGTGTGTGTGTGTGTGTGTGTGTGTGTGTGTGTGTGTGTGTGTGTGTGTGTGTGTGTGTGTGTGTGTGTGGGTGTGTGTGTGTGGGTGTGTGTGTGTGTGTGTGTGTGTGTGAGGTTGGGTCTTACCTCATAGAGGTTATTCCTATACACGCACATAATTTACATCTTATTATCTGTTACAGAGCTTCCATGCACATAGAGGGACACACACACATATACTTGCTTTGGTATAACTTCTTATATAGCTTTACACACACACACACACACACACACAGAGACACCAGCCTTCATATAACTTTCTAATTTGCTTCTCACATACAAGCTTTCATATGACCTCTTAGCTTCGTAATTACATAGCCGGTTTTTAACGTGCTGCTTTCTGACGTGTCTCTCTGTTTTCGTAGAAGCCCCCAGAAAGAGGACCGAACCCCCATGGCCCAAGAGTACCAAGAGTACAAAAACATCAAGGCTAAGCTCCGCCTCCTGGAGGTTCTCCTCAGCAAACAGGAAGTGGCTAAAACCATCTGACTGACAGGACTCAGACTCCGCCCACCGGGTCCATATATGGGCACATAAGGACCACAGGAAGTGTTTAAACTTATCTGACAGACAGGACCCAGACTCCACCCACTACATCCTTATATGGGCAAGCCAAGAGACTTTGCATTGTTCCTGGACTTTGTCGCTGGACTGGTACTCAAAGCACTCGGACATCTTGACTATTTGTCCATACTGACATGTTTGACTTCTTGTTCTGTACCCTTTAGCCAAAGTGTTCCTTTAGTCAAAAAACGGGAAGAAGCAATCCCTCTCCTCACGGCGAAAACACAGCGCTGTTTTTTAATGCAAAAGATTGAAGGGTACAGTGCAGTGAAGCAGGGTACAGAACAGGACCAAAGGACCAAATTACAGGGGGAGGGGGAGGGGGGGAGTGTCAGGAGGAAAGACAGGAGAAAAGAGGGACCATGAGGACCAAATTGATGCTTTTATTAGCCAGATGATGTTTGTGCCAAATGGACACTAACATGCACTTTATCTTTACGATTTGTTGATCAGATATTTTTCCATTCAGTATTGCTGAGTAAGCGGAATCCCTGAGATGGATAAGCGGCACAATATGTCCTTTATTTTCATATCACATTGAAAGATATAGACATGGCTCCCTGCTGGAGTTCATTCAGTCTGGGGCAAACATGCAATCTATAGGCGCGTTTCGACCTAAAGTATCTGGAACTTGTAGTCCCTGGAACTACTTTGAAAGGAGCTAAAAGGTTCCTTCAGACTCTTGTTGTCTGCGTTTTGACCACAGTCTAAAGACCGGCGAGGATTATGCAAAGTAGCTTTTTAAAAATGGCGTCTGAAATAAAACGATCCAAGAACTTGGCCAATCAGAAATATTCAGCGCTGCAAGCCCCGCCCCCAAAGTTCCTGTACTTTTGAAAAGTACTACCTCCCAAGCAGGGACTTTCTGGGGGTGAAATAATGTCCACGGAACAAAACGTAGACCCTGGTCTCTGCCTCCAAAGGTTCCTGGTTCCCGCGGTGGAAACACACGGAGTTCCTCCAAAGGTTCCTGGTTCCTGTGGTCGAAACGCAGCTTTAGTTTTGGCCTTCTGTTGAGGTCTCATAACAAGAAAAGTTCTTTAGAGAAAAACTAAAGAATACCTTTTACCTTTCTACGTTTATATCGCACTCTATTTCGAAAAATGTTATATTTATTAGCCAAATCCCAAATTTAAACCCATATGCAATTATGAGCCTTAATGTTGAATATTTTAGTTGGCTGATCATGGAGTATTCAAATCTATACATAGGTGAAGTATGGACAGACATATGTCATATGCAGAACCTTATTATATGCGACACAGTGTATGCTTCTGGTAATGTTAGCATGCCACACAGGTACAGTTTAAAAAGGGATCACAGCCTGACACACCAGTAAAAGGTGAATCCGCATGATACGTGGCTTACCAAATCTTTGGACTATGAATGAATATATTAATTCACACATAAACATATACTGTATATAGTGAAGTAAATATACATAGTATATAATATAACATATAAGCAGTGTGTGTCTATTGCAGCCCACAGCCAGAGTGAAGCTGACGTCGTTTTCTAGACAGAGATAAGTAAAGGGCTTGACTGAAGGTATGATTGGTAACGGGTGCAATGTCACTTTAAGAGCCGGGCTCTGTCCAAGAGGACCTGATGTAATGCTGTTTGATCTACTGAGTCTTTCCCAAAGTGCGTCTGGGGTTGTAATGGTTGTCAACGGTGTGATCATGTGATCTTTGTCTCAGATGTGTCCGTTTTGTCGGCTTTGTCTTTGAGATATTCCCTCTCTGTCAATTCCTGCCTGTCAAGAAAAAAACAAAACAGGGGCTTCCCTCAGTTATACTGCATTCAAACTTTCAATCCAGATTCTCTCTGCATGCCTTTCCAGCTCACGTTGTTGACTACAATCAGGTTGGTTTACTCAAGTGAAACTATAATGAATATGATGTATATTATTTCATTATAATAGTTCAAATATATGTGTAATTGTTACAGATTGTTGAGAACACTCTGAATACCACACAGATTGCATACATCTGTTAAATTCTCGCCTCACTGCACGAAATATGATTTATTTTTTCAGTTATGCTTGAGAATTATATGTGACTTTCTAAATTGAATCCTGCTGTTTACGACCACGAAAAACATGTCATTGTATTGCGTACCTCTGGTTTACTCAGTCATTTTTCTATACAAACTGTTGGAAATAAATATTTTTTGCTAATCTATATTTCGTTTTTTGTAAGGTTTTTATTAAGTTGTAAATAAATTACACAGTAGTATGGTTTTGTGCTGTTAATAATAACAATAATACTAGTATGTATAAATAACACTGAACACTGCAGACAATAATGCCATGACTAAGTGGAAGTGTTGACATCGGATACATTTGTTTGGTTCAGAAACATGCTGTGTATCGGTACCAACAAGCATTATACAAGGTCTCTCATTCACTGTAGATGTACAACTACTTTTAGATGATTTATTTTTAATCTATTCAAAAAATTCCACTGAGTTTGGTGGTTTGGTTAATGGTTTAGACAATACGAATATTCAAGTCTTGAAAGTATGAACGAATCCTAAAACAAAATTACCAGTTGTACAACCTTAAGTGTATGCATAGCCTTGGACTGTTTAGTGATTTTTAAACACAATTGACATAAGAACACAAATACAAATTCTCAATGCCTTGAAGAAGAAGCTAATACCATTCTGTGTGTCTATTAGCAGCTAGAAATATTGGTTCGTTACCTTTGGCAACCAACCTTTGGTGTTACATTGCGGCTCTACTATGGGTAAAAAAATCGAGTGTTTTTTTTTAGATTATAAGCAACAGTACAACCAGTTAGTAGATAACAAAGCGTCATGGGTTAATATGTCCCCACCCCCAGGTCCACCCACACAACCCCACCCCAAATCCCAATCCCAATCCCTTCCTAATCACCTTGTCCTCATCCCCACCCCACTTCCAGTGTATCTTCCAGACCAAGAAAAAATAGGAGCATGGATTCTACTTTTGAAGTGTATTTTATACAGAGACAGACGAACAGAGCTGAAATTCGGAGAGAAGGCCATGTGCTCAGAAGCCATTAGGTGTGCCTGCTGGGTTACATGCTTGCTGTCAGAGATGGAGGTAAGAGTTCCAAAGTCACATTTAATCAAGATGATATCCTTCAACGGTCTGATGTCTTTTTATGATGTCAGGAAAGAAAATTAGTCTGAAGGAGACATACATTATAGTTTTATAATAAGCCAGTTACCTTAATTTTGTAAAACTTGAATCTTTAAAGTAGCTTTATTGGCCAGAAGCAATGCAGCAAATCAAGCTATTCAACCAGTAAAGCTAACAACAGTCAGTTGGAGTTATGAAAGAGTATTAGGTACAGTAAGAAGTAAAGCTACAGTTCGTTAGCTGGTTAATTAATAGGCAATGACCTGGGTAAATAGCTAGCCAAATACCTCACAATCACTAGCGTATTAGCTTGCCAAATTGCTTGCTGGCCGAACTAAACAGCTAATTTGCAGCAGATAAGTAGGTAAACAAATATGGTCACCTGTTTTTGCGGTTAACATACCGGTGAGCTAACTAGCTACCAGATAGCAGGTTAGCAAGTTAGCCACCTGATATCCATATGCTTATTAACCTACTAGTCAACGAGCTAGCTACATATCGAGTCTTTGCCACTTTGCTAAAACAGCTAGCTGGCTAGCATCCAACGCTACTGTTATTCACATACTAGTCAGCTAGTTGCATAGCCGTTATTAGCCACCTAGCTAATACAGCTGGCTGGCTAGCGTCCGACGCTAATGTTGCAGGTCTTGCAGCTGGGGTCCTTCTTAGCGTTGACGGTCGACATGCTCATCAGTGTGTGTCCTCTGATCTGCTCCACTGTCCCCAGCGACAGCTCTAAGGGCTCCGTGTAGACCACCTCTAAGACCACGTCCTGAGCGTGGTGGAACGCCAGCGACCCGTCCTCCCGTTCCGCGCACGTCAGGAACCGGTTGTCGGACCGGTCGAGGGCGGGCAGGCGGCCCTTGCAGAACCGGTCGCCGGCAGAACCTTCCGGCGCCAGAACCAAGATGACGTAGTGGTAGGACGTGTACATGCAGTAGAAGTCCCCGAAGTAGAGGTTGGTCCTGGGGTTGAAGAGGTGGCTGGCGTCGATCTGGAAGCGGTAGGGCCCGTAGGGGGAGTCCTGAGGCGGTTTGCCCGTGTTGAACTCCGTGTTGCAGCTGAAGAAGATGCCCTCCAGTTTACCGCTGATGGGGGAGCCGTGGCTGCCGCTGTTGTCCTTGACGGACGGGATCATCCGGTCGGAATGAGCTTCTCTGGAACGATAAGAGGGGCTGTTCACAGTGCGGTTCAGGGCGTTAATACAGGCAGCATGCAATGTATACAGATAGAGAGAGATCGGAAAGTAGTTTGGAAGGAATAGAGGGAGGAAGGAAGTGAGGTTGGTAGGAAGCAAGGAGGGTAGGAAGGAAGCAAGGAAGGAAGGAAGGAAGGAAGGAAGGAAGGAAGGAAGGAAGGAAGGAAGATGGCCGCAGCTAACATGGCAACACAATAACACGTTTAAATCAGAGCATCATTCTGAGCCTTTTCTGGTTTGAAGTAGCAACACTTCCTACCTGTATAAAGTCAATAATAATAATAATCCACATAATAATTTGTATATCAACAAAACACGCGATTGAAGCCGTAAATACGAGCTCGGGGACCAATGGGAGTCTCTGCTATTAAACGGGGACCAATGGGAGTCTCTGCTATCAAACGGGGACCAATGGGAGTCTCTGCTATCAAACGGGGACCAATGGGAGTCTCTGCTATCAAACGGGGACCAATGGGAGTCTCTGCTATCAAACGGGGACCAATGGGAGTCTCTGCTATCAAACGGGGACCAATGGGAGTCTCTGCTATCAAACAGGGACCAATGGGAGTCTCTGCTATCGAACCGAGCCTGAGATATTCTAAGTACGTCACAGATAGATAGATAGATAGATAGATAGATAGATAGATAGATAGATAGATAGATAGATAGACAGACAGACAGACAGACAGACAGACAGACAGACAGACAGACAGACAGACAGACAGACAGACAGACAGACAGACAGACAGACAGACAGACAGACAGACAGATTATCCCCCCAGACTCCATACCTGGAAGAGGCCTATAAATACGACACAGGATGGATGATGTAATGCTGTATTCATGGGTAAGTAAGTGAGAGTCAACTGGCTTGTGGTCTGTCTGGATGTGTAATGTAATACGCTTACTTACCCCTCTCTCTCTCTCTCTCTCTCTCTCTCTCTCTCTCTCTCTCTCTCTCTCTGTGTGTGTGTGTCTCTCTCTCTGTGTCTCTCTCTCTTGCCTACTTCAGGAAGAGCAGGTGTCGCCCTAAAGGATGAATGTGCTTTAAATTCCTCACCAGCTCTCTTCTTCCCTCTTAACCACACTTTTGCTCCTTCCCCTCTTTTAAATGTCTCTCTCTCACTCTCTCCTCTCTCTCGACACACACACACACACACACACACACACACACACACACACACACACACACACACATTCAGTTACGCACGTAGGTACATAATCTTCTCTTAGAAAAAAGCCTGACTTTTTTGAAATATGCAACAGAAAGATAGATTTATGGATATACTTTATGGTAATGCATGGTTTACTGTACAGGTTTAGCTGTACAGTACACAATACACACACATACATACACCTTGAAATTATTTATCCTCTCAGATTTATGAATCAATGTTCCGTTTGGAATAACCTTGGGAAGGGCAACGAGGGGTGAGGGAGCGACACACACACACACACACACACACACACACACACACACACACACACACACCTTGCTTGGTCGAAGTATTCTTTCTGTTGGTTGCGATAGAAGACAGAGAAGGGCAGCATGCGTCCAGCGATCCCCTCAGCTTTCTCTAACAGCTGGCCAAGATGCACCGTGGAGTAGTCTGAAGAGAGGAACACACACACACACACACACACACACACACACACACACACACACAGAAACACATACACATTCTTAATAGTTGTTATTGTTCTCAGTGATACAACATGCTATAGCACTTTCTTCCAAAGGCACAAAGAGCATTAAGAGTGACACATTCAACACTTCATCATACTTGAATGGCCAAAGCTTAATACAGAACTAGCTCCAGATAAATGGAACAAGGTTCAACAGGAATTGAAAAGGCAGAAGTTTGTTGCAGGTGAACAACTTAAAGTCTTTTTAGACTGTTGTTTGAGCAGGCCTGGTCTTTTTTCTGTCCTCCTTGGTTTTAAGACCTTTTCTCTATTCCCCAAACAGTAGAATCCCCCCTCTGTTCACCCTCCCCCCACCTCCCTTTCTCCTCCCTCTCCTCCCTCTCTCCTCCCTCTCCTCCCTCTCTCCTTCCATCATCACCGCAGCCTCTGATCTTGGTGTGTGTGTGTGTGTGTGTGTGTGTGTGTGTGTGTGTGTGTGCTTATCTATTCTGACAGTTTAATACACAAGCCTTCACCATCCCTTCTCCTCTCCTTCCCTCCATCCTCCTCTCTTTTCATCCATCCTTCCCTCCTCTCCTTCCCTCCATCCTCCTCTCTTTTCATCCATCCTTCCCTTCTCTCCTCCCCTCCATCCTCCCCTCCTCTCTATTCATCCATCCTTCCCTCCTCTCCTTCCCTCCATCCTCCTCTCCTTCCCTCCATCCTCCCCTTCTCTCTCTTCATCCTTGCTCTCACTTGCGCTCCTTTCCTCCTCCTTCTCCCCCGGCATTCCACCGCTCCATCCCCCTCTCCTCTCCTCCCTCCCTCCCTCCCTCCCTCTCTTACCAGCGGTGCAGAACTCGATGATCTCGCTCCACTCTGAGACGGCGTAGTCTCCGCCGCTCTGCTTGGCTGCGATCTGCACCGACACGGTGTACTCCGTCCTCGGGCTCAGGAACCAATGGCCTCGCACTGTCATGGGCAGAGGCACCGCCTTCGCCACCAGCTTAGTGGGCACGTCCTGCTTACGCACAGGAAGCATGACTCAGCACGGTGGAAATACCAAAGTGCCGATTCTGACAGACGTGATGCACGAGTCAGCAAATCTAATGTAGGATATTGACTGAGTGCTTTGGGACTAAAGACCCCAGGGCATGAGTAAGCAAAAAACAAAAGTGACCTCAAAACAGTTTGATTGATAAGACACATGACTCAGTGAAACTAAAAAGTAAGAATATGACAGACATTTAGGCAACTGAAACATCATAAACTTCAATGACTTTTTACAAATACTGTAATATAAATTAGAACTTTCCCTAACTTATTTTCAATTCTGTTTCATCAATGTAGAGAAGCAAATAAATAGCAAAGGACCAGCGTCTCATATTTATTTAGCACAATTTAGTTACTGATTAAAAAACAAACACATTTTAAGATATTGAAGCTTCAGAGGCATTCATTTTAATATTTTAATAAAATATAAATGAGTAAATA
Source organism: Aplochiton taeniatus (assembly GCA_017639675.1). Lineage (NCBI taxonomy): Eukaryota > Metazoa > Chordata > Actinopteri > Galaxiiformes > Galaxiidae > Aplochiton > Aplochiton taeniatus. The sequence continues at coordinate 15,823,972 of CM030187.1, forward strand.
AACAGAGAAATCAATCCTAAGGAAAAAGTGAAGCCGGAAGACTGAGGGTAAATACTTTGAAGATTAAAACATGATTTTTCTAAGTGAGCCCAGGGAACTCCAGAGAGCCATCTAAGTTATAGTTCACTCTGTGTGCGTGTGGAGGGTTTCCCTGGTTACCCTGTGACCTGCTTCATACAAAGGGTTTGTCCTATGACTGCAGGGCAATGGTGACCTCTTACCAGTGTGTGTGTTTGTGTGTGTGTGTGTGTGTGTGTGTGTGTGTGTGTGTCTGTGTGTGTCTGTGTGTGTGTGTGTGTGTGTGTGTGTGTGTGTGTGTGTGTGTGTGAGCATGTCAGTACTTCCCTCCTCATTATCCTCACTAAGGTTATTCCAAGCAGAAAATCGCTCTCATAAATGTACCGTACTGCACAAGGACCCATTTCAATTCTGGTTTGATTTGGTGCTCTAGATGTATAGGCTGTGTGTGTATGCGTGCAGACACGTGTGTATGGGTGTGTGGGTGTGTCAGTATATCTTTGTGCTTGTGCTTTGTCTTCATCCAGAATCTTTTCTTTGAATATATCAATATTTGAATATATCATTTCTTAAGTGTTTATAAGTGGGTTGGTCCCTGTGAAAACGGAAATGCATGTGACTTTGAACAATAACTATATTATAATATAACAATAACAATAACTATATTATAATATAACAATAACAATAACAATAACTATATTATAATATAACAATAACAATAACAATAACTATATTATAATATAACAATAACAATAACAATAACTATATTATAATATAACAATAACAATAACAATAACTATATTATAATATAACAATAACAATAACTATATTATAATATAACAATAACAATAACAATAACTATATTATAATATAACAATAACAATAACAATAACTATATTATAATATAACAATAACAATAACAATAACTATATTATAATATAACAATAACAATAACAATAACTATATTATAATATAACAATAACAATAACTATATTATAATATAACAATAACAATAACAATAACTATATTATAATATAACAATAACAATAACAATAACTATATTATAATATAACAATAACAATAACAATAACTATATAACATATTAAGAGCATAACATAAGCTGGTGGAATGGACTGTACCAAGTGTAGGCTAGTGGAATGGACTGTACCAAGTGTAGGCTAGTGGAGTGGACTGTACCAAGTGTAGGCTAGTGGAATGGACTGTACCAAGTGTAGGCTAGTGGAGTGGGCTGTACCAAGTGTAGGCTAGTGGAGTGGGCTGTACCAAGTGTAGGCTAGTGGAATGGACTGTACCAAGTGTAGGCTAGTGGAATGGACTGTACCAAGTGTAGGCTAGTGGAGTGGGCTGTACCAAGTGTAGGCTAGTGGAATGGACTGTACCAAGTGCAGGCTAGTGGAATGGACTGTACCAAGTGTAGGCTAGTGGAATGGGCTGTACCAAGTGTAGGCTAGTGGAATGGACTGTACCAAGTGCAGGCTAGTGGAATGGACTGTACCAAGTGTAGGCTAGTGGAGTGGGCTGTACCAAGTGTAGGCTAGTGGAATGGACTGTACCAAGTGTAGGCTAGTGGAATGGACTGTACCAAGTGTAGGCTAGTGGAGTGGACTGTACCAAGTGTTACCAAACACGGGTGGACTGGGCCAGGTCCAGGTCATTGGTAGGGCCCGTACCTTGTGTTTGAACTGGTTGGAGTTCTTGTTCTCCTTCTTGTTGAGGTCGATGAAGTAGTGCGTGACCCTCTCTCTGACCCGAGGCTCCATGTCCCAGCAGATCTTAAACGAATCGCATGTGATGTTGCTGATCCGGATTTCCTGCGCCACAGGAAGTTCCACCATCTCGGCGATGCCGCTGTCTGCCGACTGGGTACCTGAGGAGGAGGAGAAGAAGAAGAGCGCTGTAACGGAAAGACGGACGCGGACGACAAAGGGAGGAAGGCAAACAGGAAGTGATCGCCATCTCATCGATGTCACTCACTGACTTCCTGATTAGGAAGAGTATTATAATGGTCTGTTTGGCGTGGAAAATGAGAGGGACAGGGATGTGAGTGAGATTGCAGGTGAAGGTTTTCAGGGGAATTGCGAGAGAGAGAGAGAGAGAGAGAGAGAGAGAGAGAGAGAGAGAGAGAGAGAGAGAGAGAGAGAGAGAGAGACAGAGAGAGAGACAGAGAGAGAGACAGAGAGAGAGAGAGAGAGGGAGAGAGAGAGAGAGAGAGAGAGAGAGAGAGAGAGAGAGAGAGAGAGAGAGAGAGCGAGAGAGAGAAAGAGTACTGGTTGCTGTGTGCCGGTTACCATGGAAACAGCTATGCGCTGAGGGCACTCAGGTGTGCGTGACAGTAACAATAGCAGTCTGTTACTGTAGACTCACACACACTACATACAAACACACAGTAATCACACACTAAGCACACGCACACTACATAACAACACATGCACACACACACACTCAC
>CM030187.1:15833956-15851456 GCA_017639675.1 Aplochiton taeniatus
TCAACACACTGTCACACACACACACACACACTAAACCACACATACACACAAATCAACACACTGTCACACACACACACACACACACACACTAAACCACACACACATACACAAATCAACACACTGTCACACACAAACATACTCACGCACACACACACAAATCAACGCACTGTCACATACACACAGACTCACACATTAATCAACACACTGTCACACACACACATACTCCCGCACACACACATACATAAACACACTGTCACACACACATATACTAAACCACACACACATGCAAATCAACGCCCTGTTACACACGCACACACACACACACACACACACACACACACACACACACACACACACACACACACACACACACACACACACACACACACACACACAGTCCCGTAGTGCTTCATATCTTTGTACTCCGTTACCTTACTCTAGTTGAAGGTGTTTACATCAGTAGGAAAATTAATCGATTCCCACCAATCAGCAACATTTAAACCCCAAGGAACATTCCTCACACCAACCGCAGAGAGAGAGAGAGAGAGAGAGAGAGAGAGAGAGAGAGAGAGAGAGAGAGAATAAGATAAGCACTCCATCTTTCTCGACCTTTTGAAAAAAAAGGTTTACTCTTCGTCTGTTTCTATTTTTAACCGGTTGGAAGGAGAGCTTAGAAGTGCTGCAGGCTAGCATCTTCCCTTAGGTTTCACATTTTAATTCCTATTCCCTGAATGAACCTTGTAGTATGAAGTAAATAAACTAAATATGGTTTTGTTATTATTGCTGGGAGGTATCTGGGTTCTCTTGGTAATTGCTTTTGTGCTTTGCATCCAATAGTGTCCATACGAAAAAAACTTCACTGAGGACAAGAACTTTAAAAATAATAATGGTACGTTTTGAAATATACTAACTTTATGCATTTGGCCACAAAACAATTCATGTACATTTTTTGTCCAAATAAAGAATTGTGATGAACTTGGATCACTTTATATTGCATGTATATACTGTATGTATGTAACATAAACAAATGTAATACACACAATGTATCACTATATACACTAATATTTGCCTTGATATGTGTTATTAAAATCTCCATATGTTGGCTGAAGTAAATACTTTAATTAATTTGCATGATAAGATTAACATGACCCAAAATGCCCAACAACCTCAACATTCTAACTGCTATGCATCATGGGAGGGATTCCATGCACCCAGTGAATGCCGGTCTATTTGCAAGGCAGACTATTTGACATGGAGGCATTTTTCTTTGTTTGTTTTCAGTCCCAGAGGAGACAGACAGAGAACATTAAACCACATCAGTGCTAGGGTATAGAAGGTATATATATATATATATATATATATAGGGTTGTCTACAGTTCAACCCTCTGCTTTCCGCTTCACTTTTCCCCTCCTCCTCCTTCCTTCTTCCTCCCCTCCTCCCTCTAGTCCCCCGTTTAATTATCTCTCTATTGCACCTCTCGTCCTTTCTTCTCCTCCGCCATTGTCAACCTCTCTCAACCTCCAACGTTTTAATTTACATGTCAGTATTTATGTTTCAGGGAAACCTGCCCCCCCCTTTTCCAGCTGAGGAGGAGGAGGAGGAGGGGGGGGGGCAGACTGTTTCACCCCCAGGAGAGTGCTTCTGTCCTGGGCTAACCTCCAGCACCTGCACCCCACTCCCGTTGTCCTCCACTCCCAGAACCACAGCACCACAGACCAGGGGGAGACCAAGGGGGTTGTCACCCCCAGGGGAGTGCTTCGTTCCTGGACTGAGCTCCAGCACCTGCACCCCTCTACGCCCTCTTCTTCCACCCCTTTAGCTAAAAGGCTGTTAATCTGCCTCTGCTTCAGTCAATGGAGAATATATTTGATGGGAAGTCTATTGCCCTGTCAAAGGCCTTGACTCAGGAATATAACTTCCCCCCAGCTTGTGTGACATGTATTAGATATGTTTAGAATTAGAATGACCATGCAATGAATTCATTCATTTATTCAAATAATAGGTAATGTGCTCTATGTGTTTAATGTGTTCTATGTGTTTAATGTGTTCTATGTGTTCTGTGTGTTCTATGTGTTTATTGTGTTCTGTGTGTTCTATGTGTTCTATGTGTTTAATGTGTTCTATGTGTTTAATGTGTTCTATGTGTTCTGTGTGTTCTATGTGTTTATTGTGTTCTGTGTGTTCTATGTGTTCTATGTGTTCTGTGTGTTCTATGTGTTCAATGTGTTCTATGTGTTCTGTGTGTTCTATGTGTTTATTGTGTTCTGTGTGTTCTATGTGTTCTATGTGTTCTGTGTGTTCTATCTCTATCTATTCTATCCTGGTCTGTTATTTTTTTATTTATCTTTTCTCAAATGATCAGTCGTTGTCTCCTTCCAGTCTCTGAAATATAAAATCTATTCCACTTCAATCCAAAGTGGAGGTGGAGGACTGTGTGAATCAGCAGGCAGCTAAAATGGACGCCACCGTAAGTCAGTCAGTCAGTCAGCCAGCCAGCCAGTCAGTCAGTCAGTCAGTCAGTCAGCCAGTCAGTCAGCCAGCCAGCCAGCCAGCCAGCCAGTCAGCCAGTCAGTCAGCCAGTCAGTAAACCAGCTAGCCAGTCAGTCAGTCAGTGGATAAGGGGTTTTCTAAGGTCCCCTATGACTCTGCAAAACCAACTTTCAATGCTCCCATCCTGCTTCTCTCCTCCCTCCCTCCCCTTATCCCTTTCTCTTGCGAGGTGAAGGGACACACACACACACAGAGCGAGGGAGAGAGAGATTGAGAGAGAGAGAGAGAGAGAGAGAGAGAGAGAGAGAGAGAGAGAGAGAGAGAGAGAGAGAGAGAGAGAGAGAGAGACATTTAAAAGAGGGGAAGGAGCAAAAGTGTGGTTAAGAGGGCTGAAGAGAGCTGGTGAGGAATTTAAAGCAGCATGATAAAGCACATTCATCCTTTGGGGCGACACCTGCTCTTCCAGATTAGGTGGCAGTCTCCGTTATATCGCACGGTTTCACAGAATCACACACACTTTGTTGAAATGGATCTTAGAAAATAAATAGGTATACAATCTGGGAAATCAACTGTTATTCTGCAAGTAAAGAGTGAATAACTTCATATTTGTATTGGTCTTGAAAAGCATGAACACAAACAATTTCGTCTAAAATATTAAAAGGTTTTTGCATGAGCTATAGCATTGAAAGATATATTTATATACGCGGATCAATGGCCCAACCAAATTACTGTTTTCTATTAACCCCGCTTTCTTCATCGCTCATTCAAATCACTATCCCCAAAAATGCTATAGTCAGCAAATGTAGGCTCTATTTCCTATACGTGGTCATAGTGGGGTTTTAGTTGGTCTGTGTGTTAATCTGTTTTCTCTGTCTCCCTAAAGCATTTCAGTTCGGTTTCAATAACACCCGATGTTTTAATGTTGTTTGACTACATGTTCGAGTCTGTTACTTGTTTATTCCAGAGATCACATTATCATCATAAGGTTATATGCCAAACCAAAAAATGGCCATAATGTTTCAGATTGGGTCGGACAGTGTCCATGGTGCTGAAGAAAAAACGCACCAGCTGGCTACGCGTTGCTACAGCAACTTGCCACGGGCGACACAATGAAACAGCCAATAACTAAGAAACGTATAATGTAAAGCCTTGAAGCAAAAGACAGTCAAACACATTCACAGCCTTTTGCTCAAATTTGCGCAAAATATGATTCAATTTCCAAATGACCCGCGTTCGGCTTTTTATCTTTATCGTCCAGTCGCCAAATCGCACACCTCAGTAAGGATGCTTGTATCCGCCTTGTTGCATCAGACGTTGGAACCAGGCACCGATAGTTAAAACCTGCTTAATCAACGATCAAGCAAAATGGCAAACTCTTTAACACCTTCTCACGGTGGTCTATCCTATACAGAAGGTACAAATTAAACATAACTAAAAACCCACAGGCACACACGGGTCCATCCGCTTACCCTCTCTGTCACAAAGCTGAATGTTGTCCAAGCTCAGGTTTTTCAGGTCCACGCACGGGCTCGTGGGGCTGCTGGTATTGTGTTCCACGCGTGGAACATCCATGTTGTCAATGTACAAAAACACGATTTTGTGTGAATTTAATTCCTTTAATATCCCTCTGTGTATCAGCTCTTCACCGTGCTGCAGGAACGGTCTTCACCTTGAATAGCGAATCAGTTCTCTCGTTCGCTCTCCCTCCCTTCCTCTCGTTTTTTCGCTCTCCGGTTCACTACGCCAACTCCACAAAGCGTCAGCGCAGCGTAATGGTCAAGCTGCAGGCATGCGGCGACCAGTCAGACAAACGGGTCTTTTGATGGTCCAGTGGTCAGAGTTTGAACGCCCAGAAAAGGGAGTTATACAAACGCTGTTGGCCTAAACGACAGGGAAGGTATTCCAAACCAAGCTCACACGCAATGAAAATCCGTTTCGAATTTTCCAATTTTCCATACCCTACACAAAAAAAATATTGTCGAAAAAAAATATGTCGTATGAAATATTAACTAAATTGGAAAAAAAACAAACACATGCGTGTTGCTGATCAGCGGGATAAAGCCTGATGTAGAAATGGGACGGAAACTGAAGAGATTAGCATTCTGCAGAAAGTAAATGAAATGAGTGATTATGTAAGAAGATCATCCCCCGGCTTCTACACCCCTGTCTACTGACTTCACTATCCCATCCCGGCTATGTCCATCGCATAAACTTTTGTCTCCGTCAGTCACGTTCGGTTGCTGTGAACAACAGCAGCACAAGATGCTGTTTGGCACTGTTGTCAACAAACAGCTTTCCAAATAAAACTGTACTGTTGTGTTGCCCAGAGACGGGCCTGTGGGTGTAGCAGGAGTAGCCACATCGTCACCAGAACAAGCACGGCCTTGCACAGATATTTGGAGGGGCAGTGACTTCTTCTGCCTTCGTTTCAAGGGCCTCTCCTCTGTGGTCTCACTGGCTTCCTCGAGCGCATTCTCCTCGACTGCACTTCAATGGCTTTCTGTGACATCATCTCTGTCGTTTTGTTTTCATGACAGGCATGACTGAGGAGACGGCTACCTTTTCCTACCTACCTTCTCTTTAATTTCCCATCTTCGTTATTATTTAGGCGTTGCACTGCAACCACATAGTAAGACAAAGGAAATATGTCCGTTTATAATTAAGGAGGAGAAATCAAGCGTATTGCTGAGAAAGCCACAAAATAAAACTACTTATTTTAGTTGAGAGTGATTCCGTTTGTTTAACTTTCTCTCAGTAAAACACATTCCATTGTTGATTGACAACTAATGTGTAAAGACATTCTTAATGACGTGGAGATCACAACCTTATCGTGTCATATTTTGAACTTGCAAGAAACTAGCATGCATTTGCTCTGATCTCTCTCTCTCTCTCTCTCTCTCTCTCTCTCTCTCTCTCTCTCTCTCTCTCACACACACACACACACACATACACACACACACACACACACCGAACTTAAATCGAAGTACCAGTGACGAAATGCAGAGTGAACTGCACTGATGGTCACCTCAACGATGTGGTATAGTGCCGGCTGACTTTGTTTTACCTATAATCTACCTGAGTTGTTACCTATAACTTTACCTGTGTTATATATGACTCGGAGTGAGACTGACCATCTCTGGTACAATCAAACATGGAGGGATGAGAAAACCATAATAACTTATATTTCATACAAGCAGCAGCGATGGGATTGTGAACAGCCTGCGGTTAGTCTCCAGGTAGGAAGTGCTCTCATACATAAATCATACAATGAATTTAAACTGGGCCGGGGTCGTTTGATTAGTCTAGTATGGGACTTGAAAACTTTGTCAGGTTAGAGTGGGGAATAGTAAAACAGAGACAAAATGCCCAGCGACGTAAACGCTCATACGGCTGCCTCTTCTCGTAACCCTGACAACGAAGTCACCTGACCACCCCGTTCTTTAAAGACATCTTTGAGCTTTGTATCCTCAGCGTCTGTACCTTCAAGAGAAACAGACATGCGGTGTGTGTATGTGTGAGACAGAGAGAAGAGAGAGCGAGAGAGAGAAAGAGAGAGAGGGAGAGACAGCTAGAGAGAGAGGAAGAGAGACAGCGCGAGAGAGCGAGAGAGACAGCGCGAGACAGAGGGAGAGAGAGAGAGAGAGAGAGAGAGAGAGAGAGAGGAAGAGCGAGAGAGGGAGAGACAGCTAGAGAGAGAGAGAGAGAGAGAGAGAGGAAGAGAGACAGCGCGCGCGAGAGAGAGAGAGAGCGAGAGAGAGAGCGAGAGAGAGAGAGCTAGAGAGAGAGGAAGAGTGACAGCGCGAGAGAGAGGGAGAGAGAGAGATAGAGTGAGAGAGAGAGAGAGAGTGAGAGAGAGAGAGAGAGAGAGAGAGAGAGAGAGAGAGAGAGAGAGAGAGATCTATTAATATCCAGGGAGATGCAGATAAATAATTCAACAGCCGAGCAAAACTTTGAAGACAGACTCTGGAATAGTGAATCGTCTGGGAAATATTTGGAGATGTTGAGCGTCTTCTTAAAGTACTAACGCAGAACAGTCGAGTTCATATCATCTGAGAGAATCAAACAATAACGTCTCGCATATCAGCTTTATATTTACTCTTTCTTTGTTTCCCCCTCTCTGAGCAGTAGTTAGGAACAATTCAGTTTTACTGCCGCCTAGTGGTGGAGAATAATAAGTGCTGTTGGCTGTGAATCACTGTTAAGACATTGTTTTCGATTTCATAAATTGAATTTCCTTCCATTCAGAATTAGAAAGTCAATGAGAATTCATTGAAGACATTCATTTTAAATACTTTGAAATGTTTTGTGTCTGTAAAAACAGCAAAACAGGAATCTCTTGCCTGGAACAAATAGCACAATGGCAAACCACCACACAACCAAATAAGTATATTCACCTCATTCCATTCTTTTGCTTTGGCCCACACAAACTAGCATACGGTGAAAAGCCCGTGTCAGCTGTTGTAGCAGAGTGGGCACTTTGAAACCACACTTTGTCTGCTGTTTCAGTACCAACCGCAGCTGAAAGAAAAGGGAAATAATCCAACCCTATGTCTGTGAGACCTGTTCTGGTCTACAGCCCCCAGACACACAGGATCCAGGTCAAACCATGCAAACAAAACATGCAATAATAGGTTGTACACTCAATTCTCCACAGGACTGAAATAAGTCTTGCCTTAAAAAGGGGTTACAAAGTTTTGAGTTGAAGGATACATCGAACAAAACAAAGTAAAATCTATAGTGACATTATTATAAAACATAGGACATTGTCCTCAATGCTGCAACAAATGTTGTTATTGTGGCTGTAGGAGGAATAGGAAGAGGAGGAGGAAGAGGAGAAAATGAGGAGGAGGAAGAGGAGAAAATGAGTAGGAGGAAGAGGAGAGGAGGAGGAAGAGGAGAGGATGAGGAGGAAAAGGAGAAGATAAGGAGGAGGAGGAAGAGGAGAGGATGAGGAGGAGGAAGAGGAGAGGATGAGGAGGAGGAAGAGGGGAAGATAAGGAGGAGGAAGAGGAGAGGATGAGGAGGAGGAAGAGGAGAAAATGAGTAGGAGGAAGAGGAGAAGATGAGGAGGAGGAAGAGGGGAAGATAAGGAGGAGGAAGAGGAGAGGAGGAGGAAGAGGAGAGGAGGAAGAGAAGAGGATGAGGAGGAAAAGGAGAAGATAAGGAGGAGGAAGAGGAGAGGATGAGGAGGAGGAAGAGGGGAAGATAAGGAGGAGGAAGCGGGGAAGATGAGGAGGAGGATAAGGAGAGGATGAGGAGGAGGAGGTGGTTGAGGAGAGTGAGGAAGATGATGAGGAGGCAGTCGTTGAGGAGAGTGAGGAAGAGGAGGATGAGTATGGACAGGGGCGACAGCAATCTGACACCTGATAGGCCGGAGCACTCATATGTGATTACATCTTCATCCAATCAAGGCTGCCATCCATCTTCACCACCAGATGTGAAGTGACACGGAATGGAAAACTATTTCCATGTCTCTCACTTTTAATAACAAGCAGATGCTCAACTAGCACACAAACTCACAACCACACACACACACACACACACACACACACACACACACACACACTTTTCTCATAGAAACCGTGAACTCAAAGAAACTGTTTTTGGAAACAAGAAAAAAATCCAGATTTTATGTGAACTACAGTTTGGCTTCTCTGTAAGAGAATGGGAGATATGTATTTGAATATCTCTGTGTAATCTGTTAATCTAAACACATATGCACACCAAACTGTATAGGGTTGACTATAGTTATACATATCACATAGATATCTAATAGTCGATATCTAAAGGGGACTACAACAGAAAACTAAATTGTTTTTAATGTCCAGAGAGTTGTGGCCACAAGCCACAAGTCTGTGGATTGAAAAACTAAGTTATGGGATTGGAATCTCATTACACCAACCAGATTAGGAAAATACCGTTTGCTGGCTAACATAGTCCTACACAGGCCAGATTAGGAAAATACTGTCCACATTTCATCATCCTACACAACAAGGTAGATTTAATCGTTGTCATAATTATGGAATATTTCAAACAGATGTGTCAATGGGAAAGATCAGCATATTTATTTATTTATGATTTTGACTTTCAGTTGGTGAGTCAAAACAGGAAAGATGGTTGTAGTTGCTTTGAACTTGCTTTCACACCAGATAGATAAATATATATATTAATATATTATGTTTACATATCATATTGTGTATGGTAGTTGTATTGGTCTGTTATTATTTTATTTGTTAATGTTTGTTGTTGTAAAAATGCTGCTCTCTTGGCCAGGTCACTGTTGAAAAAGTGATTTTAATCTCAATGAGAAATGTACCTGGTTAAATAATGGATGTATATACTGTATATATATATATACATATATATATTATAATGTCCATATTATTTATTGCCACAGATGTATACAATCTGCACTTTAACGCTATTTTGTACTTATCATGGTTAGATGTCAAACTGTATTTCGTTGTCTCAGTATACTGTACATTGACAATAAAGTTTCATCTAATCTAAAAATGTGTATCTCAGAAACGTACACACTTAATAGGTCACACACCTACATGTCAGAACAATCTAGGTCAATGGTTTCAATATGTACAGTACTGTGCAAAGGTTTTAGGCAGGTGATGTTGTTTCGAAGGCAAAGAGTGGTCACACAAAATATTGATTTGATTTAGATTTTTCTTCTGATTCAGATTGATGGAAACAAAATTATTTACATTTCTACTTTTGAAAGCATTCTTACTTTACAGCACCCCCAGCCCACCTGCTTAAAACTTTTGCACAGTACTGTATCTCCCAGTCTTTTTCTGCCATTACACTTACCAGATGAACACAGCTTTACCTGCATGGAGCATCAGAGACTTTGGTGGTGGCAGCCATTTTGATCAACCTATTTTAACAATCATTGGGAGTTAAGGATAACATAATCAGCACCATTAATATGCAAGGTTGCCATAACATTTTATTATCCTGTAACTAGGCATTGAACTGCCACATACAATTGATCAAAAAACAACAATGTTAAGGAAAAGGTTTAAAATGACCTTCTGAGTTTGATTTGAACCACCATCTAAAGACTGGCTGATAACAACGTGATCTTATATTCTTCTTTTGTCAATAATCATACCAAGAATGTATGTTGAGGTTTCATTCACATAATCAACCACGGGTGAGTCCCATTCCAGAATGTTTTTTCCCACCATTTTGCCTCAGGTTCTTATGACATTTAGAATTCACAGAACCCACATTCTAACTCTGGGTTCTAATTCCACCGGCTCAGCATAGAACACAACGATCTGGAATGGATCACCACCCAAAAGTGGTTTGTAGAGTTTATTCTTTGGTTAAGTACCTTCCTTTTTTCAAGAAAACAATGATTCCATACACTGTTATACATGTATTTTCTCATCTATTACAAACTACATTTATGTTACAAATAAGAACAAACTATTATAATAACACTGTTCCTGTAGTAAAAGCAAAAAACTAGCAGAATATGTAATTTGAACATTTAACCGTACACACATAATTGCAATGATTCAATAAAAACATTACAGTTAACATTTTAGAAGCAATCGAAAACAAAAACAAAAAAAACATTAACAGTCCATGAGAGGCCCAAACTGTAAATATTGTGTATTTGTAACAAGTAGACGTTAAATATCCTTGTTGGCAGAATTAACTGTTTTTAAACTGTATGTTTAAAACATCTGAAGTCCCATTCCACCAACATATTTAAATCAAACACTCCTTAAATATCCACTATTCTCTACAGTGTGCCTCCTTCCATTCTAATTACGATGGTGGTAAAAGAAGTGTTAAGTCTATCTAACCTATAAGGAGTGTTGAGTCAATCTAACCTATTAGGAGTGTTGAGTCTATGGAGCCAACATAACGACGGATGAAAGCACTGCTGGTATAAGATACTGAGTTACCTGTGTGCACAGAGTTAGTTAAACACGTTGCTAAGAAACAGAGTTAGTCAAACACGTTGCTAGGAGACAGAGTTCTAAGACCAACTGAACGTTTTGTTCACTTAAACAGCTTATTCTTCCATCGTGGATTAGTAACACTATATCCAAATCAAATTAATATCAAAATCAATATAATAACATAAGGCAATTACAATTAGTATGATCACAAAGGCTTATCAATACGAAAGTATACACATGTTCTTTGTCTAAAACAAAAGGTTTGAGAGCTAGCCAAATGTCAGCAAAGTGGTACGATAATTAATCTGAATGGGATAAACCCAGAACAACTTCAAATAAGCCCCACCCCCTTAACAGGTTTTAATCAAACAGTATATTTGTTGAGAGGCGATTGACAAAATATTGTTGTTTCATAAAGCAGAAATAAAAATTCCATGATCAGAAGGATAACTTTTCAATTCTGACGTGTTTTAAACAATAATACCTAAAACTGACAGATTGATATTAAACATTCCTCTTATGAACCTGTCCCGTCCAAAACAATCTCGAAATCGCAATAGATAGCCTAGCTAGATAGACAGCATATACACACGCACTAGCGCAAAACCCACACACACCCACACACACTAGACAGTCTTCTAAGTGCTCTAGAAGTCACAACCACTGCCAGAACACACACACACACACACACACACACACACACACACACACACACACACACACACACACACACACACACACACAAACACCACACACACCATAGACAGTGTGCTAAGTGCTATAGGAGTCACAAACGCATTCCAACTGTCTGAGAAAATCCTTTTTTGGGGGGTAAAATGTTCTTTTTCCTTTGAATTTACAGTTAAGGAAATAAGGATTAACTTTCTACAAAAAAAAACAAGTCCTATCAGATTCAAATCAGAATGCATTGCAGGCCATGGTAAAAGGCATCTACAGACAGACTATCTGTCTGAATAAAGCACAGAGAATCTCTCAAAACTAATATTCCATTTTCAATAACAACTAAAGATTTCTTTTTCTTATTGAAAACATGGTTCTGGTAAATTCGGACTATATCAGTCCCTTCATCAGTTTATTTTTTATAAAAACACCTACATTTCCTGCAGGTAACAAATATGAAAAGTACAAAATAAATCACAGAGCAATTGTATGAACTTTGGCCCATTTTACGTTAACAACAATTCTGAGATGACATTGTTTGGAACACAAACAGGCGCCATGGCAACAGTCCCTGTTACTTAACAATCAGTCTAATGAAAATCTTACAGCAACATTCCAAACTGTACCGTCCTTTCTCCTGCTCTCTCTCTTCCCCCGCTCCTTCCCGCTAACTCATCCTCTACCCCCCATTTCCTGTTTTCCTTCCTCCTCTTTAAGTGTTCTATTCTATGTTAGAGACATGGAGAGAGGAGAAGAAGAGGGGACAAACCTCCCATGATCCCACCTGTCCGTTTCAAGTCTCTGTAATTCCAACAGCTACTGATGTTCAAACCTGTCGTGACACCTCCCTGGGGGAGGGACAACGTCGGCCCTTGTCTACGCATGGTTGGTCCTACCACCTGCCACTCATGCTGGCGATGTCCGCGTGGAATTGTCGTGAGAGCCGTCCACTAGCACCGCCCTCAAGGAGGGAGGACCTGCTGCTGCTGGGGGAGTCCAACAGCTTCCTCCCACTGTTATTCAACTCTGAGGACACACACACACACACACACACACACACACAGGGATGGAGATAAAACATTAAGAGCTAAATTGATTCATCATTTCCTTGCATCTTGCAATAATAATAATAATATTAATATTTGAGTTGATATCTATAACAAAGATGAGTTTAAACAAATTTCCAATATTTATTGTATACTCAACCAAAGTAATGTTTGGTACGTATAAAGTTATTCGAACAGTTTTCATACATACATGTGTATTACCAGTCATCATAAGACCATTATAAACCCTGTTCCAGAGGAAACATAAGTAAACATCATGTTCATCATAAGACAAAGAGGACTATACTCTAGGAACACACACACACACACACACACACACATAGACAAAAAACACACAGACACAGACACAGACACAGACACACACACACACACACACACACACACACACACACACGCACCCAATTACACACACGCACGTGAATGAAAACACACACACTCTGTAGACAAATAGGCAACGTCTGGGTTCGACCATCAGGTCTCTCTTCAGGAGCCAGAGACAACATGGCCTGAGAAGGTCTGACTTTCAAAATGGGTTTCAGTTGACGGTAAGAGTTCACTGATTATTATGGGATGTTCCTGGACAGAGTGGAATAATAATATTCCTGTCAAAGAACCACTGACACACACAATACCCTGCAGTCAACTCAACTCACCCTTCCTCTCCTCCCCATCCTCCTCTTTCTCTCTCTCCCTCAAAAGATCCTCCCATCTCTTAGAACAACCTCTTTTTAAAACAATAACCGTTTATAATCTTAACGTCACTCTTTCTGATTTTCCTATTGAGCTGGCATACATTTCACTGGTAACTGTACGGCCTAGTCTGAAAGGGCTTTACGTGTAACGTGCTTTTACATTTTTTTGGGGGCCAACACGCGGTTTCAAGATCTAAAACATATACATATTAACATCTGAGCTGACCTGAGACAGCCAACAGCATCTTCCTGCGGGCTCCGAAGGTGGAGATGCCCAACTCCTTCAGGTCTGGGTCTGTTAGCGTCAGAAACATCTGAAGGTCAATCTGGGAGGGAAGGATGAGCAGGTTAAGGCTCTAGTTACTGTGGCTTCAGCTGGTTACGGTTCTAGTTACTGTGGCTTCAGCTGGTTAGGTGGTTAAGGCTCTAGTTACTGTAGCTTCAGCTGGTTAAGGCTCTAGTTACTGTAGCTTCAGCTGGTTAAGGCTCTAGTTACTGTAGCTTCACCTGGTTACGGTTCTAGTTACTGTGGCTTCAGCTGGTTAGCTGGTTAAGGCTCTAGTTACTGTAGCTTCAGCTGGTTAGGTGGTTAAGGCTGTAGTTACTGTAGCTTCAGCTGGTTAAGGCTCTAGTTACTGTAGCTTCACCTGGTTACGGTTCTAGTTACTGTAGCTTCAGCTGGTTAGCTGGTTAAGGCTCTAGTTACTGTAGCTTCAGCTGGTTAGGTGGTTAAGGCTGTAGTTACTGTAGCTTAAGCTGGTTAGCTGGTTAAGGCTCTAGTTACTGTAGCTTAAGCTGGTTAGCTGGTTACGGTTCTAGTTACTGTAGCTTCAGCTGGTTAGGTGGTTAAGGTTCTAGTTACTGTGGCTTCACCTGGTTAGCAGGTTAAGGCTCTAGTTACTGTAGCTTCAGCTGGTTACAGTTCTAGTAACTGTAGCTTCACCTGGTTACGGTTCTAGTTACTGCAGCTTCACCTGGGTTACTCCTCTCCTCTCCTCTCCTCTCCTCTCCTCTCCTCTCCTCTCCTCTCCTCTCCTCTCCTCTCCTCTCCTCTCCTCTCCTCTCCTCTCCTCTCCTCTCCTCTCCTCTCCTCTCCTCTCCTCCCTTCTCTCTCTTTCTCTCCTCTCCTCTCTTTTTTTTACCTCCTGTTGAGTAAAGGTGTCAGTGTATTTGTCCAGGCCTAGCTTGGCGAAGAGCTCTGGGATCTCACAGCCCGGGAAGGAGGGGTTGAGGGTGTTAGCACTGACGGACACACTGTCCAGGAAGCTCACACTGCTGCTGGTCAGGTAGGAGTCACCTGGAGACAGAGAAAGGTAGAGATGTGGAGAGAGAGAGAGAGAGAGAAAGAGAGAGAGAGAGAGAGAGAGAGAGAGAGAGAGAGAGAGAGAGAGAGAGAGAGAGAGAGAGAGAGAGAAAGAGAGAGAAAGAGAAAAATTACTATTTAGAGAAACTTTTATGAGTTATGAGAGACCCTCTAACGTGTGTGTGTTTTGGGTTAGGGTTAGGTCACATGACCTTTGACCTTCAGAGGTGGCACACCGACCTGCCTGTTTCCTCTTTGGGCCGAGGATGGAGGAGAGGACACTGCCACTCCTCCTGTCCCTCCAGTTCACAGAGTCACTTCCTCCTCCTGCTCCCATTAGCTCCCTGCTACTGGAGGGAGACAGGGACAGAGGGGGGGAGTCCTGGGACAGAGACAGAGAGGAGAACATTAATGTACAGCTGTGTTTAGAGCCACGGTTCTATGCACACAAACACACAAAATATAGACACACCTGAATTATTTGGTGGACATGGAGGGTTGGTAGGGGAGGTGGTTGCTATGTAGGGGAGGTTACCTCATAGGTGGTGGACATGGAGGGTTGGTAGGGGAGGTGGTTGCTATGTAGGGGATGTGGTTGCTAGGTTACCTCGTAGGTAGTGGACATGGAGGGTCGGTAGGGTAGGTGCTGGGCTCTGCGGAGCTCCTTGATGGTTTCAGCCGGCATGGACTTAGAGAAGCCCAGCCCACTCCAGGTGTTGGTCGGGGTCCGAACCTCTGTCACCACCGGCTTCTTCAGCATGGCTGGAGACGGACGGACAGAGAGGGAGAGAGAGAGAGAGAGAGAGGGAGAGAGAGAGAGAGAGAGGGAGAGAGAGAGAGAGAGAGAGAGAGAGAGAGAGAGAGAGAGAGAGAGAGAGAGAGAGAGAGAGAGAGAGAGAGAGAGATTCATATATATTCATCTCCTGCACAAACACCGCATGTTATCCTACCTTTAGCAGTGTATGTTTTTTGTAAGTATACTGAAGGTTATAGTGAAATGGTGTTTTTCTTCTCCTACCTTTAGTGGCTAACAGTTTCTTCTGTTCATAGTCAAACGCCTGGATGGAGGGATGGAGGGCGAATAGGAGGGGTAGATGGATGGAGGGATGGATGGAGGAAGAGAGAAGGAAAGATGATTTTTGGTTCTTCCATTAGAGCAGAGAGTCGTCCAGACAGACAGGACTATTATACTCTTGCCCAATCACGGCTCTGCTTTCAAAAGGTACGTTACTAATACACACACATTACTCTCACACACACACACACACACACAAATGCATGTGCGCTAACACACACACACACACACACACACACACACACACACACACACACACACACACACACACACACACACAGAGTGAAGGCCAATGCTGTCACTTTTTGTCATTTACATTTGCAGTTCAAACAAAGCTGTGGAACTCTAAGGTGAAATCTAAGCTCCACACATACTCTCTCTCTCTCTCTCTCTCTCTCTCTCTCTCTCTCTCTCACACACACATACACACACTATATCTTAGTTGAAAAAGGAAACAGGAAGTAAGAAGGGGTGAAACATGAGATCTATGCTGTCGTCACGGAGACAGATGCTAACAGCAGGCGCTGGGTGAGGTCATGCTAGCAGGCTAAACTGTTCCATAACTCTTAGATTTGACTCCTAGTCCTAGAAATGGCAACGTGTGACAGTTAGCTTGGAATGGAAGGGGCTACGATGCAACGGAGGGTGGAGAAGAGTTCACTAACTATCAGGAGGAAATCAAAGAAATACAAAAACCTTCTGCAGTGTAAAAGACAGGCAGACAGGTGAACGTGTCTCAGTACCTCCATCTCAGCTGTCAGGATATGTCTCTCTGTGGAGCAGGAGGCAGGACAGGAGGGGGTGCAGGGGGAGGTGCATGACACAGGGCTGGGAGAGGAGGAGGAGGTGCGGGGGGAGGAGGTGCAGTGCTGGGACGCGGCTGCCCTCTCACTGCCGGGGGCCCGCCTCTCAGCCGTGGAGGAGTCCGAGGTCGAGTCACTGTCAGACAGGAGGGACTCTGAACTGGAGAGGAGGGAGGAGGAGAGTTTCGTGTTAGGAGGAGGAGAGATTAGGGTTAGGAAGAGGAGGAGAGTTTAGGGTTAGGAGGAGGAGGAGCGATTAGGGTTAGGAGGAGGAGAGTTTAGGGTTAGGAGGAGGAGGAGAGTTTAGGGTTGGGAGGAGGAGGAGAGTTTAGGGTTAGGAGGAGGAGGAGAGTTTAGGGTTAGGAGGAGGAGAGTTTAGGGTTAGGAAGAGGAGGAGAGTTTAGGGTTAGGAGGAGGAGGAGAGTTTAGGGTTAGGAGGAGGAGAGTTTAGGGTTAGGAGGAGGAGAGTTTAGGGTTAGGAGGAGGAGAGTTTAGGGTTAGGAGGAGGAGGAGACTTTAGGGTTAGGAGGAGGAGAGTTTAGGGTTAGGAGGAGGAGAGTTTAGGGTTAGGAGGAGGAGGAGAGTTTAGGGTTAGGAGGAGGAGGAGAGTTTATCATCTTACACTAAATACATCTAGCCTCTCTGGTTAGCTGGTTAGTCAGTGTTAAACTGGTCGTGAGTGGGTTAGTTAGCTGGTTAGTCAGTATTAAACTGGTCGTGAGTGGGTTAGTTAGCTGGTTAGTCAGTATTAAACTGGTGGTTGGCCAGTAACTTACTGGAGGTGTGAGTTCTTGGTGCCCTGCAGCAGTTCCACCGCCTGGCGTTTTCCAGAGCTGGTCCGACAGGACGTCAACATCTGTTTGAGCTCCACACTACTTCCTGAATGGGAGGGGCTTCTGGGCATGCCCACCTCTACGAACGCATCATTGGAGCCTGAACCAAACAACAACAACACCGCCACCAGCAGATAGAACTGTGTGTGAGTAACACGACGTCTTTACAATTACAATACCTGAGGGAATCCAAACAGTTTTGAAAATGTTTAACGTCCATATTTATTCCATGAAATACCAGACACTATTTGGATGGTGCAGGAGGGCCCTGCCACCCAGCACCCATACTAACATCTAAGCACACTCAGAGAGACCAGGGCACCTTGGTCCGGACGGGACTCGTTGGGGCCTGGTTCAGAGAGACGGCGGCCGTTCATCTCCTGGACGGGGTTGCCCCGGCTACCGTTGTTGCCGAGGTTACCGGGGTTGAGCACCTGGTTGGCAAGGCAACCGGCGCGGCTGTACAAAGAGCCGGAGTGCTGCGGGGTAAACGCACACGCACGCGACATTTTTTGTTTGTTTACATTTTGGAGAAAAACACGGTCAAACTTCCACAAACGTGAACTCAGTTTCAGACAAAATGTAGTTTGATAGGCGCAACCATGAACATTTGTATGGTGTCTA
>CM030187.1:15861456-15866456 GCA_017639675.1 Aplochiton taeniatus
CAATATCATCAGAGAGTGTTAAGGGTGGGACACGTCCATCTTTAGGGTCACCCTGTTACTCTGGGGAGGGAGGGGGGAGGGGGGGGGTTAATATCATTAGAGAGTGTTAAGGGTGGGACACGTCCATCTTTAGGGTCACCCTGTTACTCTGGGGAGGGAGGGGTTAATATCATCAGAGAGTGTTAAGGGTGGGACACGTCCATCTTTAGGGTCACCCTGTTACTCTGGGGAGGGAGGGGTTAATATCATCAGAGAGTGTTAAGGGTGGGACACGTCCATCTTTAGGGTCACGCTGTTACTCTGCAGGGAGGAGGGAGGGAGGGGGGGGTTAATATCATCAGAGAGTGTTAAGGGTGGGACACGTCCATCTTTAGGGTCACCCTGTTACTCTGCAGGGGGGAGGGAGGGAGGGGGGGGGGGGTTAATATCATCAGAGAGTGTTAAGGGTGGGACACGTCCATCTTTAGGGTCACCCTGTTACTCTGCAGGGGGGAGGGAGGGAGGGAGGGGGGGGGTTAATATCATCAGAGAGTGTTAAGGGTGGGACACGTCCATCTTTAGGGTCACCCTGTTACTCTGCAGGGGGGAGGGAGGGAGGGAGGGGGGGGGTTAATATCATCAGAGAGTGTTAAGGGTGGGACACGTCCATCTTTAGGGTCACCCTGTTACCCTGGGGAGGGGGCTGAGGAAGGTGTGTGTGTGTGTTGGGGGGGGGGGGGGGGGGGGGTTAGGTCATGTAGGAGGACGGGGGGGGATAAAGTAGGAGGGGGGAATTAAGCTGGTAACACTGTGAAAGGAGAGAGGGAGGGACGGAAGGTGGTGAAAGAGAGACAGAAAGACAGAAAGAAACAAAATAAAGACAGAGAGACAGAAAGACATGGGGTGGGTAAAACGTTACGTGTAAAAACAGAGTCATAGAAAACCAGGTGCGGTTGGCTTCCGGATCGGGAGTCAGAGTGTACTGTGAGCTCACCTTGGTGTCCAGCACTGCCATGATCCGGTCCTTAGCTTCCCTCACGCTGTCTCTGTGGCCACACACCTTGATGTGGGGGTCTAAAGAAAGAACACTTATATTTATAACTAGCTCACATTTGGATGAGGGGGTCTAAAGAAAAACACGGAACGGATTCTCTCTGGTTAAAAGAGTTCAATAGACTAGGGACAAGCAATGGACACCAAGCTGACAACAAGGCATAGAGGCAGACCACTTAGAACACATATATGTATTACTAACTTACAATCTTTAAAAGAATTAGCTGATGTCCATCCTTCATTTGGCCAGTTAAAACAAATATATTTATAGCTCATTTACATTCCTTTGAACAAATCAATGATCTGATGTCCATCCTTGATTTAGCCAGTTAAAACAAATATATTTATAGCTCATTTACATTCTTTTGAACAAATCAATGATCTGATGTCCATCCTTGATTTGACCAGTTAAAACAAATATATTTATAGCTAATTTACATTTCTTTGAAATAATCAAGGATCTGATGTCCATCCTTGATTTGACCAGTTAAAACACATATATTTATAGCTAAGTTACATTCCTTTGAAATAATCAATGATCTGATGTCCATCCTTGATTTAGCCAGTTAAAACAAATATATTTATAGCTAATTTACATTCCTTTGAAATAATCAATGATCTGATGTCCATCCTTGATTTAGCCAGTTAAAACAAATATATTTATAGCTAAGTTACATTCCTTTGAAATAATCAATGATCTGATGTCCATCCTTGATTTGACGTAACGATGGTAACGATATCAAACAGAGCGTGAGCACGAGAGCTGTTTGTGCCACGTCTTACTGCTTGCTACTTTAACGTATTTACATAATACTACAGATTATAACGGACCCACTGTCTTTTCAATCGTTGTGAATGGGTCGGATGCCTCTATCTGTGAAACAGAATTGATGGTATTTTAATAAATGTTGTTCATGGCCAAAAGTATAAAGACAGCGCTACCAGTAATAACTAAAATACTAGGCTAATGTTCATGGTGGTTAAATACATGTTCTTCATGGCCAAAAGTATAAAGACAAGGCAGACAGTGTTGACACGCTGTCAGTGTTGAGTAAACCTGCTGTCAACCATCTTCCTACGAGGCTCACACACCACTGACCCACTCAGCAGCTCCGAGTGTGTGTGTGTGTGTGTGTGCGTGTGTGTGTGTGTGTGTGTACCTCGCTCCACTCCACATCAGTCCACTGTGTCAACACTCTGTGTGTGTGTATGTGTGTGTGTGTGTGTGTGTGTATGTGAGAGAGGGGGACCACATGCTGAAATATGTTGACAGAGCTGTAACACAGCTGGAAAACTTATTGATAGAACACACACACACATATTTGGAGAAACGTTTTGTTATTTTTATATAGTTTGAAAACCTTGTTTTCAAGGTGGAAGCAAGGTGCAATTTACCTTTTGTGAAGGGTTCAACAACATTTTGACAGAGTTATATATGTGTTTTGGGTTTGGGTATGCATGTGTATTTATATAAGTTCATGATTATCTTATATTAGGGGTAGTTATGGAGAGACTTTACCTGTCTCTGTGTGTGTGTGTGTGTGTGTGTGTGTGTGAGAGCAGTTGATCATGAGTTTGTAGACCAGTAGATGTTATTGATTAAGTGTGCTTGGCTTCGGAGAGATGTGCGAACGTGTGTGTGTGTGTGTGTGTGTGTGTGTGTGTGTGTGTGTGTGTACTCCACTGTAACCAGTAACTCCAGTGTATGTAAGTGATTGAGGAGACGGGCCCAGTCAGGAAGCTGGTCTGTTTTTCTGCAGCATACTTTGAATAGTTCCACAGCACGGCGAAATGCTGGAGAAGGAAAAGGACTCCCTCCAACGCAACGACGAAGCAGCCAAACACACACACACACACACACACACACACACACACACACACACACACACACACACACACACACACACACACACACAGCCACAGGCACACGCACGCTGGAACGGACCCCAGTGCAACTAGACACAAAGAATTCGAACTAGTACACACACAAACAGCCAAGCATATGCAAACATTCAGACACACACTCACAAAAGCGTGCGCACACACACACACGCACGCACGCACGCACACACACACACACACACACACACACACACACACACACACACACACATACTTCCACTGTTTGTCCATTGCTCTCTGTACAGGTCTCACATGCAGTGATTTATTTTTCAATGTATTGGTTGAAGTAAATAGCATGGTTGAAACAACCTACGTGTGCTCAGACACACACTCACACACACACACGCACGCACGCACGCACGCATACACACGCACACACACACACATTCTACCTTTTTATCCTCAGACCTCTAAAGAAAGTACACACCAGCCCTACCGCTGGGGATATCCTTTTTTTATTTTAGTTTTATGTTTTTGTACTTGTATTTTAAAGCAGTTGATTTGGTTTTACACTGACACCAATGTCTATGAACTCCAAGGATGATTTCTTCTAGTGAGAAATACATGGGAGCATTGTTTACCGTTAGTTTCCTCTCCTGTGCCTTCCTCTGCAGAGTGTCCAGGACCTTTAGTTAGCTGTTCCCTCTGTCTCTCCCTCCATCTCTCCCTCCCTCCCTCTCTCCCTCCATCTGTCTCTCCCTCCATCTCTCCATCTCTCCATCTCTCCCTCTCTCTCTCCATCTCTCCCTCCATCTCTCTCCCTCCATCTCTCCCTCCATCTCTCCCTCCCTCCCTCTCTCCCTCCATCTCCCCCTCTCTCCCTCCCTCCATCTCTCCCTCTCTCCGCCACTTTCTCCCACCATCTCTCCCTCCACCTCTCCCTCCATCCGCCCCCCCCGCCCCCCAGTTGACACCCTGACTGCTCAGAAGACACACAGACCTCCAGTGTGTCCCAAAAAGAAAGGGGTTGCACTTCCACAGGGATTTTGGTATTACTGCCTTGCTCACTCCAGTGTGTTCCTCTCATGGTTAACCTCCTCCCCATGTTAAGAGGGTCGGTGATAATACGGAGGAGCAGTTCAAAGAGACAGCTTACCCCAAAGAGGACAGACGTCGTCAGAGAACCCTAAATCACTCCGACCTGGGACATTCATAACGTTTCGAACCAACAAACTTTGCCGTAGCCATGGCGATAACTCCGTTTCCCCCGTAACTTGGTCTGCAGCGTATCCAAACGGAGCGAGGAGCTTTTTAAACATTGTAACAACTTGAGTGTGTGTGTGTGTGTGTGTGTGTTTGGAGGAACGATTTATATCTCTGGGAGCCCAGAGTTACTGGAACTCTGGTCCAAAGCAACGAGAACTGACAATAGGAGTTAAAGGTCATGAAACACACACACACACACACACACACACACACACACACACACACAGAAACAGACACAGACACACACACACGCACACACACATACACACACACACGCGCACACACACACACACACAGAGAAAGAGCAGGACATTCTGTAAGTTCTACAATACATAAATTGACCAACTCAATTCAGTAGAGTACTAAGTTGCTACGGTAACAGTATAGATGCTAAGGAAGGGAGAGAGAGAGAGAGAGAGAGAGAGAGAGAGAGAGAGAGAGAGAGAGAGGGGGAGAGAGAGAGAGAGAGAGAGAGAGCGAGAGAGAGAGAGAGAGAGAGATAACAACCTGCTTAGTGTGAGACATGGAAACAGGTGGACAGGAGGGTTTTTAAGGCAATCAAAAGAAAGCTCCAAATCCATCTCTATTAGCTGTAAATCTACAATGTCAGTCCATCTCTATTATCTGTATATCTACAATGTCAGTCTATCTCTATTAGCTGTATATCTACAATGTCAGTCCATCTCTATTAGCTATATATCTACAGTGTCAGTCCATCTCTATTAGCTGTATATCTACAGTGGCAATCAGTCCATCACTGTTTGTTGTATATCTACAGTGTTAGTCAGTCCATCTCTATTTGTTGTATATCTACAGTGTCAGTCCATCTCTATTTGTTGTATATCTACAGTGTCAGTCCA
>CM030187.1:15871456-15898956 GCA_017639675.1 Aplochiton taeniatus
TAATAAACACTCTAAGTTATTTCAAACTTTAGTCCACATGCTCTGTCCTCTCCACTTTTATTTATCTAAAAAGAAAATGCCAGATTATGCTGTTGATGTTATTCTTCTGATTGAGTAAAACAAAAGATAAACAAAAAGAGAAGGAAAAATGCAAAAGAAAACATCCTTATGGTAATTAGAGGTGTCCAGACACACAGGACTTGTATAGGATGTAACGGTAGCGAACCTAATACTAAAACGCATATTCCCTATGACCTCGATAGAGACTTTGGATGTAGTGAACTGAAATACTATAACACATATCATCACCCTGTTATTCATATAACCTCGACAGAGACTTTGGATAAGCAGCTGAGTGCTGTTTAAAGCACGCCAACAACGTAAAACAATATTGCTCCACTCTCGTCTTGGATAGCTGTGTCAAATATGAATAGTCGGACGAACAGGGTCGCGGGGACACACTTGATTATTGAGTTTTTGTTGTAAAAGTATATACAAAACGTTAACATCTACACCTAC
The DNA here is from genome assembly GCA_017639675.1 of Aplochiton taeniatus. Lineage (NCBI taxonomy): Eukaryota > Metazoa > Chordata > Actinopteri > Galaxiiformes > Galaxiidae > Aplochiton > Aplochiton taeniatus. The sequence goes on from CM030187.1 coordinate 15,871,976, forward strand.
CAGGTATTAAGGCTATGTGTCATAATTCCATTTATCGACATCTACAACACATGAAAAAATCATGTTCATTTTACCAAGAAGCATGGTCTCCAGTTTCTTTCGGTCGACCCTAAATCTGTCTTCCGTCCACTCCGGATCGAGCGGCGCCGGGGTCCCCCTGCCACTCGAGTCATCCTCGGACACGGCAAGCGGAGAGTCGGCGCTTCGCTCGCTGTTGAAGCTCGGGTCGCACTGCTGCTGCATGTATCTGTTCAAGGAGTCGGTCTGAGCGGTCATACCATTCACTGAGCACCGCTGAGTCATCGAAAGAGGCGCCTGAGAATCTGTTACAAGTGAGGGGAATAAAGCACTGGTTGTCATTTAGGGATGTTAGTCAATATTGTTCGGGAGAGGAAAGAGACACACAAAGGGGTGACAACTTGGTTTCACTCTGTTTCCAAACTCAAGTCTCACTCACTATTCTTTCTGACTTGAAGCGCCGCCCTTTAACCTTCCATTCACATGCAGGTCAATTGCCAGTACATTTTGAATAGCCTTAACCGCTCGACACCGTTCTAAGATTTTAATTAACATCTTCATTTGAAAATGCTTCTGACTTTAAAGGCTATGCTTTGGGACGTTTGTCGCTAACATAATTATGCCAATTCGACACAATTTTGGAAACACTTGTCTATCCAAAGAGAGTAGGCTATATGCAATGTAAAGGAATTAAGACTGTTAATCACCTATAGCAAAACTTTTACTCATAACGTTGTGCTTTGTTAGATAGGCTCAGTGCATGGTGGAAATTCCACAGAAGTTGTTGATGTGGACTAATAGGGAAAATATATACTTTGACTTACGCTTGACTTTTAAGCAAATAGGTCTGCAATGCAGACTTGAACTGATACGGTGAGAATGATTTTCCATAGCAATTTAGATGTAGGCCTTTAGCTCAGTATCTTTATATATACAGTAAGTGGTCAGTATTGGCAAACACTAAATATGTAACGTTATGTGTATGGAAAACTGCTTGATATTCGGTTCTCGCCGTTGAAGAAACCTTGCAAAAGATAAACGGTTCCCTCATGTGGTGGAACACGAGAATACAACCAGCGGAACATCAACAAAGACACTGCGCAAGAGGGAAGCAAGGACAAGCCACCTTCCTCAAATTCAATAAGAATAAAGATGGAATGCAAGTCTATCAAATCATGGGTAGGCCGAAATACAGTTGGAAATAGCATGTAAATATTGCGTTGTTTGGCAAATAATTGCGACTGTATACACAAAAGGATAAGGAGGCAACGGTACCGTAGCTAGCTAACTTAGCTAACTAATCTGCTTATGTAACCGTAAAGGTTGCAGATCGCTACTTAATGTCCCTTTGATCAAACTAAAGAGGAAGTTTAGCTGAAGTGATAGCTGTTTGTACTACATTAAGTCGCACTGTGATGTAATGACCCGCGAGCCTATCGTTCAAATTTGGTAAAGTCTGCAGTAAAAGATGGAGTCTAGTCTTGATTCAAGCCGAAATGTTACTTTAAGTCGTGTGCAATTCATAGGCTATAACATTCTGGCTTGCATTTGTCTCGCAAGTATCGGCTACCTTCTATCGTAAAATTGGTGGTATTTCTCTATTATTGGAATGAAACTGCGAGGTCAAGTGAAACCACTACTGAAAAATCCGTTTATTTTTTATTTTTGACGAAAGATTTTTTTTCCTGCTGCAACTTATTTGTCTCTTAGAAGAAAAATAAAACATAGGCTTCCAAGTAAAATTATTTGGCTATTGGGCAACTTTTAAAAGATGACTGATCCGAGCGATGCAAACAATGCAGCTGGCTGTTCGGCCAACGGTAACAGAGCTATATTGACACCGGGCAGAGGATTGCAATGTCGGGTAACAGGACTGTCCTCTCCGCCGGCTCCTGGAAGACTCACCTCTCTGAGATCCAGGGACTTGACCCTGGGCGGCTTCAAAAAGGTAGTGGTCCGTCCCTGTCTATACAGGTGTATACGGCCCAATGGCATATACATTTCACTTCTATTCTCTTTTACTATGTAGAGTTATTTTATTCCACAATTTTGTTCTACAGAAGCCCTTAAACTTTGGGCATACCTGGTATTTAGTAGGTTATACTGTTTGTGGCCCATCAACATCTTTTAAAAATGCGGTTTTCTCTCTCTCTTGAACAGAAAACCTTTGTGCCCAACGTCCAGGCTGTAAGAAAAACCAAAGATGAGTAAGTGATTGTTTTGTTTTGAAATAGTTTAAAGGGTAAACAATTATGAACCAGCTATGTCTTCATAGATTTAATGAACATAGTATTTGCGTGAGTAGAAAAAGTTAGTTTTTGTGTTTTAAATATCATGGACATATTTAACATTAATGGTTAAAGAAAAAGTAATATTGACCAAAGCTAAGCCCAAATTCCTCCTCTGTCTCTTTCCTCGTGAATTCCAACTCTTCTTCTTTGTCCCACCAGGTTGAAGGAGGCCCCTCGTCTGGTCCAAAAGAAGGAGAGGAGGAACAAGGAGGACAGGAACCGAGAGAACAGAGGGAAAAGGAGAGAAAGACCTCCTACCATTCAGTCTCACTCCATCTTTGAGCAGGGCCCGGCAGATAGCGCCAGGAAGACAGGTAATCTAATCCTAGATTAGAATAATATAGATATAGAATAATCCTAATCCTACCACTAACCCTAATCCTACCCCTAACCCTAATCCTACCACTAACCCTAATCCTATCACTAACCCTAATCCTAATCCTACCACTAACCCTAATCCTACCACTAACCCTAATCCTAATCCTATCACTAACCCTAATCCTAATCCTACCACTAACCCTAATCCTACCACTAACCCTAATCCTACCACTAACCCTAATCCTAATCCTATCACTAACCCTAATCCTACCACTAACCCTAATCCTACCACTAACCCTAATCCTATCACTAACCCTAATCCTACCACTAACCCTAATCCTACCACTAATCCTAATCCTACCACTAACCCTAATCCTACCACTAACCCTAATCCTACCACTAACCCTAATCCTAATCCTAACCTGAACCCTAACCCAGGTAATCTAACTTCTTGTCATCTACCACTCCAACTCTAACCCTAACCCCTACACACTCTAATCCTAGCCCGAACCCAAACCCTAACCCTATCTCCAACCCCTCCACACTCTAACCCTAATCCTAATCCTAACCCTAAGCATCTCTCTCTCTATCTCTCTCTCTCTCTCTCTCTCTCTCTCTCTCTCTCTCTCTCTCTCTCTCTCTCTCTCTCTCTCTCTCTCTCCTATTCTTCCCCTGTCTTTCTGTCCACAGCTGTCATCTTCTCCATCTTGTCTTTCCGCTCAGTGATTCATCGTTTGATTGAATTTGGTTGAACTGGTATTAAGGTTGGAAGCTATAACTCCTTTACATTCTAATCTCATTCTGACGTGTGTGTGTGTGTGTGTGTGTGTGTGTGTGTGTGTGTGTGGGTGTGGGTGTGGGTGTGGGTGTGTGTCTGTGTGTGTGTGTTTAGCCTGGCGTGCGGCTGCTGACCTGAGGGACACCTCCTCCTCCTCCTCCTCCTCCTCCTCAGTGGCTAAATGTGTGAAGAAGGAGAGGCCGGTCTCAGAGGAGGAACAGGACGAGATCCTCACCAAGCTTCAACGAGATGACGTGAGTCCAGCACAAAGGTCAAACGTCATGCCTTAAAACCAACTCAAGTCTCTGCTAAGACAGATACATGACTAAAAATATGATCACCCTGATTGAGGTGATTGATCGTAAAATATGTCAAATATTAGCTAAACAATTATACTACAGAAATCGAAATAATAGTTCACATTATTATTATTATTATCAAGCTCTGTTTTTGATGTCTAATGAACGTATCATATTTAAAACTTGACTTCATTGTATTATCCCGGAGCTGCACTGGAAATGAGTCGAATCTCTTTACCTGTTCTAATTGACTCTTTCGACTCCTCCTCTGTCCACTCGCTGTAGTTCATAGATGATCCTGCATTGGAAATGAGTCGAATCTCTTTACCTGTTCTAATTGACTCTTGCGACTCCTCCTCTGTCCACTCGCTGTAGTTCATAGATGATCCGAGTTTGAAGAACGAAGCCAAGATGAAGCCCATCCAGCTTCCCCTGTATCAGTCCAGCAGCTTCCTGAAGACTGCAACACTACCGCCATGTAGGAACACAGCTGCTGTATACCACACACACACACACACACACACACACACGCACACATACGCACAAAGCAGAAAGAAAAGCCTGCTTGTTGGAGCTATCTTGTACAGTACTTCAGTAGTTAATAAAATGGCATCCCAACCCCTCTCCTCTCTCCCCCTCTCCCTCCTCTCTCCCCCTCTCCCTCCTCTCTCCCCCTCTCCCAATCCCTCTCACAGAGGACCTCCCTGTGTGGTAGCCATCGATTCTCTAATGTCAACTGTAGATAATGTTGACTCAGCATAAAACACTTCAATAACAGTTGTCAATATTTCCGAACTTCTACGCTTACGTGTGTGTGTGTGTGTGTGTGTGTGTGTGTGTGTGTGTGTGTGTGTGTGCGCGCGTGCGTGTGTATGCGTGTGTGCGCGCGCTGAACATCCCCCAGTCAAAGAGGAGTCGATGGCCACTGAGACTCCGCTGTTCAAGACTCCCACCTCCAGACCTCCAGGGGCCCGGGCCAGCTTTCCGTCAGCGATGCCCAGGCCCGAGCAGCAGTCTGTGGCCGAGCTCCTCCGCCAGCTCAGCCTCTCCGACCGAGAGGAGCTCCTCTTCATCCAGCTGCCCGACTCCATGCCCGGACGGTAAGCCTTGGACCATGGCAACATGAAAAAGCAAATGTATTAATGATGAATAATGAATGATTGAAATGAATAACGGAGGACGTCGGTATTTATTGTTTCATAAATACATATTTGATATTATACAATCAACCTAACAGTAGTATTATATCCTGTAAACTTTTTGTTTAAAAATGAAGAGCAATACCATGGTGTAATGGATTGGATCATTTCAGATAGAACCCCATTTTCAGATTCTCTTCTTCCGTTTTGGTCTGTTAAACCTCACTAGAGTCCGTTGTCTAGTTCTGCGTCTATTTATCTGGTTTGATAGTTGAAAACGCTTCCTAATTTCACTCGCACTCTGGTGTTCAAAGCTCGGTAGCTCCTCTCTCCCCTTGTGTCGGCATCAGGCTGCCCGATACTGTACATTTGTCGGCGACAACAAAATCGTGACCAAATCAGGCTAAAACCGTGTGGTCTGATCCTGGCCTTAATCGGTTGTTTGGTCCAAGCACTTGATGATTGTCAATACGTTTTATGAAAACCAACCTCTGTGTTGGAGGGCTACCCTGGTTGAGGTGGACGAGGGGCATATCAGGGGTCTGGTTGGCTAATCTCAGTGTGTTATCCCCAGCAGGCCCCCGGCCCCTAAAACCAAGGGACCCTCCGCCCCGTCGGAGAAATCAGCAAAGAAAGAAGCCAAGACGAACGACAAGCGCACCACGCACCTCCAAACACAGGTGAGCAAGACAGAGTACAGGTGAACCTGTAAATAGTTTAACCAACACATCCCCACCCAGCCAGAACCTGTAAATAGTTTAACCAACACATCCCCACCCAGCCAGAACCTGTAAATAGTTTAACCAACACATCCCCACCCAGCCAGAACTAGGAGACCCTCCTAGGACTTTCCTCCAACATTGACCTCTGACCTTCCCACTCAGGAGCCAGTGGGTAAGGAGAGCGACCAGGTGCTGGCCGACTTCTCCGAGGGCCTTCTGGGTAAACTGCAGATCAGGAAGTCCGGCAAGGTGCAGCTGTTGCTAGGCGACATCACCATGGACGTGTCTGGGGGCGCTGCTTTCTCCTTCCTACAGGTAATGCTGACCAAATAACCGTGTGTGTGTGTGTGTGTGTGTGTGTGTGTGTGTGTGTGTGTGTGAGAGACAAACAAACAAAACAAGCAGACCTTAGTGTTTTTGTATCATCAAACTAACTCTACTTCCCTCCCTCTCTCCTGGCCCCCCTCCCTACGTGCCTCTCTACCTCCCTTCCCTCCCCCTCTATCTCCCTCCCCCCCTCCCTGACCCTGCAGCAACTGGTGTCAGTGCGTCTGTCTGAAGGCTTGACAGGGGACATGTCTGTACTGGGGAACGTCCACCACAAGCTGGTCTGCTCCCCGGACTTCCAGGCTCTCCTCCAGGGGGCGCCCTCGCCCAGCCAACGCCGCACCACACAGAGCTAACTGGAGGGATGGGGATGGGGGGGGTTTCCCCCGCAACGCCCAGAATACACCCTGGACAACCTGCACTCAGCTCCCATCCTGTCCACGGTCCCTAGCTTGAGTCAGCGTACACACACACACCCTGGACAGTGTGTTAAGTTACAGAGCGTCTCCCAACAGTACCCGTGACAATTATAGAACAGAGCAAGATCAACAAAAGCCTTTCTTATGGGACATCAGTCAACTGTAGAACAGAGCAACTTAGGTTTTCACCAAAGGCCAAGTTAGAAAGGCACCAGCCAGGTAAATTGAATGTTTTTTTCAGCTGTGATGAAACCTCCAGTATTGTCAAACTAAGCTCAAAATAGTTCTCTTTTCAATGCGTGTGTAAATATATGTATATTTATACTGTATATATTTAGTGTTTTGCATTTCTTATGCCATACCTTTTAAAGAAGTTTTGACATTGACACTTCACATTTGTGCGTTTTTTTTTGTTTGTAGAAAATGTATGTAAATGTTTATTGAGTAAAGTTACAATAGAAAACATGAGCTTGTCGATGCAGGCTAGGGGCTAAATACATTGTACAAGTAAAAGGAACTGGTAACTAATACTATAGAAAGCTTCTTCATATCTGGCAAATCTGTAATGATCATGGACTGTTGAAAATACAGTATGGTCCAACTCCACTGACAATCATAATTTTTGACTCTGAAGAAAAAAAATACTGCTCATCTTTTTACAAACCAAAATAAACAAGTCTTTACTTTATTGCAGTAAAACAATTCATACAATAAAGCAGGGTGATATAAATGCTTAGTATGTCACGATTCTTCTATGGCAATGGCCAGTTGAGAGCGTTTTCTTAATGTTTCCCAGAATGTAAGCCATGATGGGTGTCGGTCTTTTCAGTCTGAAGTCACTACTGTACAAGCTTATGACCCTAAGAATATGCACTGAAACTGAAAGAACAAAAACAAAAAATACAACAGTGAGTTTATTATGGGACGGTAAGTTTGTTGCCTTTACAACCTAGTTTTCCACCAGGCAGTAAACTGTTATGGAAACACGGCCAACGGAAATGCATCAGAAAGGGCAAGTCCCATTCCAAACACTGCTAACGTAAATGCATCAGAAAGGGTGAGTCCCATTCCAAACACTGCTAACGTAAATGCGTGAGAGGGTCAGCGCCATTTCAAAGTCATGAACGTTCTAGGATCCTTTTCTGCCTCCTTGCTGATAACTACTTACAGTATTTCATCATTTACACCAGCATACATTCTTACATCAGTGAGGACATGAGGGACCAACCTTATTTGAGAGAACACGGCATGCCTTTAACTAGTAGATTTAGAAAACATTTTCCTTTCGGTCCGCGTGTCACAAACTGATGTGCCCTACTGAACATCTCCCTGAAGCCCTTTATACAGTACTCTGAAGACACATATCCCTTCCTTCCAAACCACAGATCTGACACACACGGATCGGTGTAAGCAAAGTAGCTGAAATAAAAGGATGCTTACACCTATTCGCCGCATATCAGATCTGAGATGAAATGACACAGATGGCAGCATGGAAAGGATCCATGTTGAGGTAGGCGTCACAGAGCTCCCCTCTCCCCTCTTGTCTTCAGTGGATCAGCGCCTCCTATGCCTTCTTGACCGTGCGGCTGGTCGTTCCTGACTTTCCAGTGTTCTTCTTGGCTGCGGTCTTGGCTTTGCGTTTGGCTTTCTGGCCCGCGGCGCCAGTGGCTGTCTTTTTAGTGGCCATGCTCATCTTCTTTGGCGGCGGCTTCTTCTTCTTCTTCTGCGCCACCTTTGACTTGTCACGTAGCAGGTCCTGGCGGCCGATGTCCACCATGTGCTCCTCCCAGCTCTTAATCTCGTTGTTGTAGCGGATCTTGTCGTCCTCTGCCAACTGCATGTACACCTGATAGGAGGAGGAGGAGGAAGAGAATATCAAGGACAATTTTAAAGACAGGTTTTACAAAGTGTATATTTTGAGAGAGGGAAAAACAAACACTGTAAGCTTATGTTTGTGGAACAGCTTGATGCATTCTATTTATTAATATAATGAATATCCATGTCATGTGTGAAATTAATCACACAACCCTACCCATCCAAGTGGCTCTACCTGTGTTTGTTGTTTGATTTGTGTTGATGACGTACCTGTTTCTTTGAACTGAAGAGTCTCCTCCATTCCTCAACCATAAAGGTCATCTTAGCCTAGAGAGAACCAAAACAAAACGTATTACACCAAAGACACACGGAAGGTTCACAAGAAAGTCATCACTCACTTTGAACGGAACACAACAACTTATAGAAAGAAGAAGAGAAGTAAAAGAGAGAAAGAGACTGTGAAAAGACAGATAAACGTGAAGAGCAGATCACTAGCTCCCCCTGTGGTCACATACAGGCATGGCGAGCACACTGGTCTCCTCAAAGGTTTCTGACATTTCATTTGTCATATTTATTCATACGGGGTCGACTAACTGACTACGTCTCTTTTGCAGCAGTGTCCTGTTAACAAAGCCCGGACTGAATAATAAAATAAGACCACAAGATAAAACATTTAAAATAGACAAATAGGCCTGGTTCCAAAGTGTCACCAACCAAAACACGGTTTACAGTCCCGTTTCAAGACAATTTCATAGAGAGAGAGAGAGAGCGAGAGAGAGAGAGAGAAAGAAAGAAAGAGAGAGAGAGAGAGAGAGAGAGAGAGAGAGAGAGAAAGAGAAAGAGAGAGAGAGAGAGAGAGAGAGAGAGAGAGAGAGAGAGAGAGAGAGAGAGAGAGAGAGAGAGAGAGAGAGAGCGAGAGAGAGCGAGAGAGAGAGAGAAGCAGAGTATTAGGACTGGACCCCCACAGGCATGGTCAGTCCCCTGGCCTCCTCAAAGTGTTCAGACATGTAGATGTTGAAGGCAGAGCGGGGACGTTTGGGTTTGCCCAGGGTGGTCAGCTCCTACACCAGAGAGCAAAGAAAACAATGACATTGACGTGTGATATTTATAGTAATATAGAAATGTACTCATCACCTTAAGGTATATGTTATATTGATCATATATTCAGAGCACACCTAATACATTCGATGTAATATGTTTTTCTTTGGTGCTTTATGCTGAAGTTTCTCTGGGATCAATAAAGGTCTTTCCCTTTCAGCCAACATCTCGTCCTCCCTCCTTCCCTCCCTCCTTTTCTCTTTCCCTCTATCACTCCCTCCATCCAGTCACCCTCTTTCTGCGGACGGCCTTTCTCTTGGCTAGCCTCAGCCTCCTCTCTTCTCATACATTCATTCATTCACTCCTTCCTTCCTTCCCTCCCTCCTCCTTCTTCGTTCCCTCCATCTATCCTTCCCTCTATTTCTCACCCTCTTCTTGCGGACAGCCTTCCTCTTGGCCAGCCTCTGCTTCCTCTCCTCTGCCTGGGCAGCAATCTGAGCCGGGCTGAGCTGGGCTTGGTACCTCTGCAGGTCCACTTTGAACTGCTGCCTGGCACTCACAGAGGCCTCCTCAAACGGCTGGGGATAGGGGGAGGGAAAAAAGAGAAGAGGGAGAGGGATGGATAGGGAGAACCGAGAGAAAGAGGATTGGTGGGAGAGATGGAGACAGAGAGAGGGAGAGATGGAGAAAGAGAGAGGGAGGGATGGAGAAAGAGAGAGCGAGGATGGATGGAGAGAAAGAGAGGAGTGATAGAAAGAGGGATGGAGAAATAAAGGGATGCAGGTAAATAGTGAAGACAGAGAATGAGAAGGACAAAGGGAGGGATGGAGAGAAGGGTGGAATAAAGAAGAATTGAGCATACACCATAATGAAAACACAGAGGACAGCTATTATTAAAATAACGTGTTAAAGCTGCTCTAGGTAACTTTTATTAACGTAATTACTTAATTACGTTACATTAATTACTTAATTATTAATTAACGTATTACCAATACATTTCTTCTGATTGCACACTGTAATGTCTAGGGAAATAATGCCATAATAAACTAAAGAAAGAATGAACACATGTCACTATGTTTCGTGTGGCTTTAGTTCTCTCTTTAATTCCCACTGTAGTTTGTTCCTACCAGTGTTGTTACTGTGTCTCTACAGACAGAACGTAGACAAGCAAGCAGTAAATACCCATTTCTGTTCTGGGGTCAGCATCCTCCACTGGTGAGCTATCTTCCTGATGACGTCCACAGCTTTAACATCTGGAGAACAGAACCACGGAGTTGACACTTATGAGCATAGTATATTGGGTAGATAGTTAACAGAGACTAATCTATGAATATTCAGTCATATCTACACAATTCTTTTTTTTTTTTTGTAAACATATTTTGAAAAACATATATCTGAAGTTGACTGGCAAAAAAAAAAAGACGGGTCAACGGGTAATTTAATAAATCTGCTAAACAATTTCAGATTTAAAATTGTTCTGTGGGTTACCTAGTTACCTGGGTGCTGTGGGTTACCTGGTTACCTAGTTTCCAGGGTACTGTGGGTTACCTAGTTACCTGGGTGCTGTGGGTTACCTGGTTACCTAGTTCCCTGGGTGCTGTGGATCACCTGGTTACCTAGTTTCCAGGGTACTGTGGGTTACCTAGTTACCTGGGTGCTGTGGGTTACCTGGTTACCTAGTTCCCTGGGTGCTGTGGATTGCCTGGTTACCTAGTTACCTGGGTGCTGTGGATCACCTGGTTACCTAGTTTCCAGGGTACTGTGGGTTACCTAGTTACCTGGGTGCTGTGGATCACCTGGTTACCTAGTTTCCAGGGTACTGTGGGTTACCTAGTTTCCAGGGTACTGTGGGTTACCTAGTTACCTGGGTTCTGTTGGACCACGATGGGCCGCTGCAGCTTGACGAACCTCATGTAACCGTTAAGCGGTCTCTTAGGGGGTCCCCCGACCGTGGTGCCGAAACATTTCACAGCAGGGAGGACACTGGTGCACCTGCAGTCACATGACCATCAATGTTATAACTCTAGACTTTACACCTGCAGTCACATGAGCATCAATGTTATAACTAAAGACTTTACATTAAAGACACACCGTCATGGAGGACACTAGTGCACCTACAGTCACATGACCATCAATGTTATAACTATAGACTTTACACCTACACAGTCACATGACCATCAATGTTATAACTATAGACTTTACACCTGCAGTCACATGAGCATCAATGTTATAACTATAGACTTTACACCTACTCAGTCACATGACCATCAATGTTATAACTCTAGACTTTACACCTGGAATTACAGAAAACGTGTACATGTGAGTATAGTCCCACTTCTCGACAACGTTTAGGATTTTTTTTGGCCATTCGCGTGGAGAAAAGCTGCAAAAAAAGTACATTATGAATAGCAGACATATCTTAAACTATTGAAATAAAGAGGATATTGAATTAGTATGATATTCTGTAATGTTTCTCCCAAGCAATATAATGGCATTGTCCTTTTAGGCTACTTCTATTATGGTACTAGTAGCCATTTTATCACAGACCCCTTAGCCCCCTTTGTAAAGTTACTGTACATACACCGCATGCCATACCCACTAGCTTACAAATATGGATGTCCCTAAAGTAACCACATCTATTCTGGTACTGGTACATTACGCTAACGCCAAACTTATCTATTATTGTAGCAAAAGTTACAAAAGTAACGAATCTGTAGCGTAAGAGGACGCACCTCGGTTGATATCCGATTAAGTGTAACAAAACCAGGTGATTAGATAGGTAACCTACTTAGTTGTAATGCTAACAACATTTGACACCTAACAAGCGTACACAACAAGGCAAGGGTATGTAGATGCTATAAAAGGTAGACGTTTGTTTAATTGGTAACAATGCGATTAGACACTATTTCGCCACCAACTTGACAATGTAGGCAGAGGGTGTGGAAACTTTTACCTTGCAAGACTTTGAGCAGAGGAGAAAAGACCGTAGGATTTAGCCAAGAGGCTAACCCCAACCGACATCAAGTTGAAAGGGGCCATTATCCGGTCAGACGGTAATAGGTTGCAGGAAAAACAAGGTTATTGCCCTAGACCGATCAACAACGTATTGTTGTTGTACATTAGATTGTAGGCCCTTTGATGGCTATGTGTAGTTTCCTTGCAAGCATGCATAAATCTCACTGCAGAAGGCGCGTTCTCCAATCTTCCCCCGTTGGATTGTGGGATAAGGTCATGACGGCTGTGTACGTTTGGCAAGCTTGTGATTCTCAATTGCACATTCGATAGCGATTTACAAGATTTATTTCATAAATATACTTTTTTTGATTAAAAAGGATTTTTGTGATCAAAAGCCACATCCAGCGACTAGACAAAAAAATAACAAGATATTCCCAGAATTTGAATAGCATAATACAAACCTCCGATCTGGCATACATACATGATCTGCCTGTCGGTTGATTTAACAATAACACAATTTACACACAGCTGTAGGCTAAAAGGATGATGACACTTTTGAACTATTCAACTGTAAAGCAACCACCCAACATTCAAAATACTCTAGTTAAATCTATCTAAATTCTAATAACTAAATTAGACCACATGCACACTTACATCATGTTAAAAACTGTACCTTTAATCTCAAATTCAGTATACAAAAGGTGCCTTACAGGCTTCAGACCACATGCAAAGACCCAACGTCACAGCTAGTTGTCCAAGAGGAACATAAATAGTTTTTGTTTTTTTTATGTCAGCTTTACAGGTTTCCAATGACTTTTAATACGAAATCAACGATACAAGTAGGTCCAGAATGACTTGAGTACTATACAATAATAATAAAAAATATCTGGAAAGAAAGAAAAAACAGACAACATGGGAACACAGGATGGATAAGATTTTATAAGGACTATGTTCCTCCTTTAGTAGGCTGAGTGTTAGAGAGCACAGCTCTTTGTTACATCTTGTATCATCTATTTGATAAAACAGAAGACAACACAAAGCCTTGACTCTCAAGGTAGAGAACTTCAGATGAGGATGTACCCATCTTGTCATCTAGTCTTGTGTACATCTGTGCAAAATACATCCGCCCCCCCCCCCCATCTCCCTCAAAGCCACCAAATAAGTACAATTTTCAGATTATAAACGGTGACAGGAACAATGATTTTATGTTACTTAGTTTTACATCTGTAGAGACTAAAATTGACAGTGCGTTTTGACTTAAAAAAAACAAACAAACAAAAAAACACGAAGAAAACAAAGGTATGCTGTTGGGGTGTTTACATGGCATATTTTTGGGTCCATTCCTTAGCTAGTCTGTTGTACCTAAACAAGAGAAGAATAAAAGGGTTCAAAAATACAGAACAGCAACAAACTGCTAATTATATACAACTATGCATTATGAATATAAATAATAGGGTTAAAAACACATAACAGCTACCGACTTTTAATTACTATACATTAAGGAATGTGGTGATCTACATACAGTCCCCTCCAAAAGTATTGGAACAGTAATGCCAATTCCTTTATTTTTGCTGTACACTGAAAGCGTTTGGGTTTGACACCAAAAGATGAATATGAGACAAAAGATCAATATGTCAGCTTTTATTTCCAGGTATTTTCATCTGGATCTGATAAACAACTTAGAAGATATCATTATTTGAAAAGAAAGACCACATTTTTAGATGAGCAAAAGTATTGGAACAGATAGACTTGAAATGGATTTAAGTGAATAAGACTCAATATTTTGTTGCAAATCCTTTGCTTTCAATAACTGCATCAAGCCTGCGACCCATGGACATCACCAAACTTTTGCATTCTTCTTTTGTTATGCCTTTCCAGGCTTTCACTGCAGCCTCTTTCAGTTGTTGCTTGTTTTGGGGGGTTTCTCCCTTCAGTCTCCTTTTAAGAAGGTAAAAAGAATGCTCTATAGGGTTTAAGTCTGGAGATTGACTTGGCCAGTCTAGGACCTTCCACTTCTTGCCCCTGATGAACTCCTTTGTTGCTTTTGCAGTGTGTTTAGGGTCATTATCTTGCTGCATGACAAAGGATCTCCCAATCAGTTTGGTTGCATCCTTCTTTAAATTGGCAGACAAAATGTTTCTGTAGACTTCCGAATTCATTTTGCTGCCGCCATCATGTGTTACATCATCAATGAAGATTAATGAGCCCGTCCCAGAAGAAGCCATTGAAGCCCAAGCCATCACATTACCTCCACCGTGTTTCACAGATGAGCTTGTGTTTTGGGGGTCATGAGCAGATCCTTTTTTTCTCCAAACCTTAGCCTTTCCATCACTCTGGTAGAAGTTAATCTTCGTCTCAGCAGTCCATAAAACTTTTTCCCAGAATTTTTGAGGCTCGTCTCTGTACTTTTTGGCAAAATCCAGCCTGGCCTTCCTATTCTTTATGCTAATGAATGGCTTGCATCTTCTGGTGTAGCCTCTGTACTGTTGTCCATGAAGTCTTCTGCGAACAGTGGATTCTGAAACCTTCACTCCTGCCCTCTGGATGTTGTTGTTGATCTCACCAACAGTAGTTTTAGGGTCTTTCTTCACAGCTCTGACAATGTTTCTGTCGTCAACTGCTGTTGTTTTCCTTGGTCGTCCCGTTCGATGTCTGTTACTTAGTACACCAGTAGTTTGTTTCTTCCTGAGGATATTCCAAATTGTTGTACTGGCTATGGCTAGTGTCTGTGCAATGGCTCTGATTGATTTCCCATCTTCTCTTAGCTTCACAATTGCTTTCTTTTCACCCATAGACAGTTCTCTGCTTTTCATGTTGATTACTATAACTGCAGTCTGCACAGGCAAAACCAGAATCTGAAACTGAGCCTAGACATTCAGTGTTATTTATTGTTTGAATAATAAATGTAATAAGACCCACCTGGGCAACAAAACACACCTGTTAGTCACATGTTCCAATACTTTTGCTCAACAAAAAATGTGGTGTTCCTTTACAAATAATGATATCTTCTAAGTTGTTTATCAGATCCAGATGAAAATACCTGGAAATAAAAGCTGACATATTGAACTTTTGTCTCATATTCATCTTTTGGTGTCAAACCCAAACGCTTTCAGTCTACAGCAAAAATAAAGGAATTGGCATTATTGTTCCAATACTTTTGGAGGGGACTGTATATAAATAAATCCAATAACTAAAACATGGTGCTTAATAATACATGCATGTTAATGTTTACCTCTTGTCTAAAGAAAGTTACAAAGTGCTGAAGTAAGATAAACAATAATGAATATAACATCGAATGGAAAATAAAAAAGACCTTATGCTTCATAGTAGAGAATTTTCTAATTTTTTTTTTATATCTTCACTCGCAGAAAAATGTTGTGAGAAATAGAATCTCTCATTTGTGTGAGTTGAGTGTGTGAACTCACTTGTCCTTATCGTTCTTGTAGATGTGTGCTATGTCTGGGACTAAGGGATCATCGGGGTTGGGATCACAAAGCAAGGAACATATGGACAATAGAACTGCAAGGAAAACAACATGGACGAAAAAGCATTTTAGGAAACCTGAGGTGTGTGGCTGTGGGTATGTCTCAATGTGTGTGTGTGTCTTTTTTTTGTGGAACCTTTCAGTACATATAAAAGTGTGTGTGTGTTGTGTGTGTGTGTGTGTGTGTGTGTGTGTGTGTGTGTGTGTGTGTGTGTGTGTGTGTGTGTGTGTGTGTGTGTGTAGCTGCACCGTTGTAATTTATAGATCCATGTGTTTGTGAAGGTACCTTTCAACGTTGTCAAAGCAGGTGTTTATAAATGTACTTTTGTGTGGGGGTGGGTGTGTGTAAAGGAACCTTAAGCTACTGTTAGTACACTGATGTGTATGTGTGTGTGTGTGTGTGTACATGTACCTTTAGATACTGTTAGTACACTGGTATAGTAGTGTGTGTGTGTGTGTGTGTGTGTGTGTGTGTGTGTGTGTGTGTGTACCTTTAGATACTGTTAGTGCAGGGGACCACTGTGAGCGGAGGATGTCTAGGCAGATGCTCCCATTACTGTTAATGTTAGGGTGATAGATCTTTGTCGTAAACGCTACCTGTGAAGGGACCACACACAAACCAGCAAAGCGTCAAGTGTCATTTCTGGAAATGGAGTAGTGTGCTTGTTTTAGCTACTTGAAAACAAGAGTGTAAACAGTACGTAAATTCAGTAAAAAGTAAGTAAACTAGAAAAAAATACTATGAAACATGACTGCTTTTGTCCACCCATCAAAAAGGCCTCATGGTACACAGCCCCTGCGGTATTTAATAAACGATTTAAATGCCCCTCTTTGAATGTTTGGGGTGAACAGTGACTTGGCCTCTGACCTTTGGTGGTTTGAAGGGGTAGTCGGTGGGAAAATGGATGGTGAGAAAGAAGACTCCTCCTTGGTATGGACTGTCCCCCTGCAAAGGACACCAACACGGTAACAGAATCAAACCCCGTTTTAAGGAATCGCCTCAAACCACAGAAAGAGATCGCCTTTCTCTCAGAGGCTGTGGCGTCGCGGACACTGAGCTGGCTGGTTCCTAGAGTTACCATCTCCATCATGAAACTTCGCAGAATCTATTCTAAAATTGTTACAGATTACAAACAATAAAAAACATATAAAACACATTTGTTAATTTACAGCTTGATGTTTATCAAATAGCATTATGGTTGTAAGGCTATGCTCATCCAAAAACATTCTTTAAAAAATGTTTCCTCTACGATATCTTTCAAGAGACTACTTTTGTTTATATAAATCTTTCTTTTGGCAGCTCAGCTTGCTATAATAATATTACATTGGATTGATATATAACCTTAGGTTTGCAACCAAATTTGATCGATTGTAATGTTGAATTATTGCCCCTCCCCGGCTATTCTGTTGGCCAACAGTGAAAATATATTTCAACGGGTTAAAAACTATTTGGTAAAAGGTGGGTTTTGTGCTCTGGCTCAAAATGTCCATTGTGTGTGAACCTGTTTCCCCCCTCCCCTGAGTCACTCCAGTCATTGTGTGTATGTTCAAAACAAACAGGACAACATATCAGACAGCGCAAACAGGCTCTGAATTGAGAGAATACCTTTCGTGACAGATGATCTGTAAGACATTATATTATGTAAATATGATCTGAGCCACCTTCACTAGCCTACAGTCCAATCCTATCCAGGAAGGAGAGTAGTATACCTGCTGTAGTTCATAGTTTAAAAAGGAAAGGCCTAACAGATCGTGTACTTACTGGGCCCATTATTGTAGAGTAGTATACCTGCTGTAGTTCATAGTTTAGAAAGGAAAGGCCTAACAGATCGTGTACTTACTGGGCCCATTATGGTCGCTTGCCAATGGAACACTGAGGGAAGAGCAGAAAATATAAATAAAAAAAAAGCATAGCAAATGATATGACTCTTTCTCTCTCTGTGTTTGTGTGTGTGTGTGTGTGTGTGTGTGGAGGGGGATATAGGGGGTACTTACAGTCTTCTCCGACAGGCCCCGCAGAGCACTGAGCAGGAGGGTCTCTCTGCAAGTCCTGCAACTCCTGGGGACGGAACACACTAGTCAGACAGACACGGAAGTAGAGTGACAGACAGGCCGGCAGACAGACTGGGAGGTAGAGCGACAGGCAGGCAGGCAGACAGACAGGGAGGTAG
The DNA here is from genome assembly GCA_017639675.1 of Aplochiton taeniatus. Classification (NCBI taxonomy): domain Eukaryota; kingdom Metazoa; phylum Chordata; class Actinopteri; order Galaxiiformes; family Galaxiidae; genus Aplochiton; species Aplochiton taeniatus. The sequence goes on from CM030187.1 coordinate 15,889,750, forward strand.
AGCGACAGGCAAGCTGACAGACAGGGAGGTAGAGCGACAGGCAGACAGACAGGGAGGTAGAAGGACAAGGCAGACAGACAGACAGACAGACAGACAGACAGACAGACAGACAGGGAAGTATATAAGCAGTAAGACAGGCAACACAGTACAACAGACATACAAACAACCAAGTAGGCAGTGATATCATCAGGCTGTTAGACAGACAGGCAGATAAACAATCCATACTATAGACATGCCTTCTAAACAGTAAGTTGTTGCATAAGAAGAAACTGGAAGCTCCAGTTTTGCCCAAGTATTTGATGGGCAAGTAGATACTACTTCAAAATGAAAGTTGAGTTCCCCCAAACCAAATGATGCATTTGCAACTACCTTGACTGGTAACGCCCAAAGACATAACTCAGCCATACCCTAGTTAAGGTTGCCTGTGATTCTGTAAAGTTGGTTGAGTCAGAATTAAATGGAGGCATCAAAAGTTTCATCGGCCTCCTTCACTTTGGCAATCCCATCCAGTATTAATTGTTATAGAAAACGGTTGAGGAAAGTGGCCAGCAAAAAATGGTTTTAAGGATACAGCTAAAATGGGCAAGCCAACTTCAAGTTAGCAATGACGTAAACGAGCTCCAGCTGTATCGCTAGCATGAAAAGAACACCGGTTAGCCGGCGAAGTTCCAACTGTCATTTGACAGCTTTACCCTTTAAAACTAAACTATGTACTAAAGAGAGTCATGAGTCCAACAGAATGACTTATGCAAAAACCACTGCTTTATTTCAAAGGAAATCGAATGTTGCTATTAGAAAGCCCAATTTTAAGACAAACAGGGCAAACTGCCTAACGTTAACGTCCATAGCTAGTAATGACATGCTACGTTAGCTAGCTAGCCAGACAGAAAGTAGCTATCTGGCTATATCTACTTGTTTAACTTACCTTTTGTATTCTTTTCAGTGCCATGCTGAACGATTAAAATAGTGCACTCTTCAAATTCGTTTCTGTTCAGTCGTCGACAGTCGCCAACAATTATTGCTTAGGAAGTGAAATAAATCTTGTTTCCCTGAGTCGATCTCCAAGGGTCGGTTTTGTTTTTATAGATCTCTATTGTTTCCGCCTTTTGCTGTTTACGGTTGTCACTTTGAACCAAGGGATTGTGGGAGTTGGTGTTCTTGCATCATAATGCGGTTTTCTTTCTTAACAACGCGTTGCGTTGTGTAGCTGAATATGATGAATGGACGATTTAAGTGACATCGCGGGTTTTCCTGATTTGAGAATGTGGCATGGCCCATTGCAAATGAGCTTATCAGTATCCTTCCCTACGTGTCAAACTGTAGATCTGAAGCTCTGGACCTTGATTGTAGACAGCATTTTAGAAGCAAGACTAGCCCGTAGGTCTAACTAAGTTAGTCATTACTGTGTGAAATAGCCTGTGTGTGCCACTGCTACGGATCCACTCACTAGTCTCTCTCTCTCTCTCTCTCTCTCTCTCTCTCTCTCTCTCTCTCTCTCTCTCTCTCTCTCTCTCTCTCTCTCTCTCTCTCTCTCTCTCTCTCTCTCTCTCTCTGTCTCATTCTCTCATTCTCTCAATTCAATTCAAATGAGCTTTAATGGCATGGCAAAATAAACATTCACATGCCAAAGTATAACAGCTATGACAAATGCAGCAACACAAAGAAAATTAAATTTAAACAAAAGAACAAAACATGAATACATACATTGATTGATAACATTCATTTCCTAGTCGATTTTGCCTTTTTTTTTTTTCAATTTGTTCCATTGGCTTACTATTAACTTTTGTCTGAACTTTATTTTGGGTGCACTCTTTACATATCATGTCTTCTCTCGGGAGCCAGGTGTGTCTTTTTCAACACTTAGGTTCGCTGAGTCTGTACAAATCCAAACTTTTCAAATTTGTAGGTATTAAATTCCTCTCTCTTTAATGATCTGTTTTATAGTTTTATACACGTTGACCGTGCTGGACCCTAAGCATTGCAAAATGATGTTGTGGAAAAATAAAACGCTATAAACAGAGTTTAAATGTGTTTATAAACAAACGGAGTGTTTACACGACAAGGGTGGGCATAATTTGACTAGTCAGATTGTTTCCATCAGATATCGATAATGTCCTTCATTAAACAGTTAGAGGGGAAGATTCATATCGCGGTTAGCCTTGGGACAGTCCATGTCTCAGATAAAATGTATTTCCTCCAAGTCACTTTTTTAATGACAGAATTAAGGTTGATAGGCTAATTTAATACTGAGTCTGATTCAAGTAGGCTAGTTTAGATGTATTTATTGAACTAAATGAATGAATGAAAATAATTATAGTTATGGTCCTTATGAACTGGAACATATTTTCAATCAATACAATCAATATATCAATATCATAGTCTTTTTCAGCGTTTAACGTAGGCCTAGCTAACCTTTTCTTTCATTGTCACACCTGCCCCTTTGAGCTTTTCAACAGTGATGGAAACGCCACCTCATGAAGCTGCCAGAACTGTGGGTAGTGTTACGACAGTTTTGGCACTGTCGCAACAGTAGGTAGGTGTTTGCTGCAAGCTATCTCGGCCAGGAAGATGACATGTCGACATCCGATAACATTTGACTGGATTACATTCGAACACAAGGAATGAAAGACAATCGTTTACAACAACAACGAACGTGACCATATTTTATGTGCTTGTATATTTTCAGAGAAGAACCTTTTGGAATGAAGGAGTGAGTGTGTACGTCAGTTGTGATGTCACGATCTATCCGCTTGTCTATCTGCCTAGTGTGGGACTCGTAGTGCTATCTGCAAACAAGAGGATTGTATATATTTTAACTTAGCCATCGAAACAGTCTCTGTAGGAAATACAAACTTGCCCGTTTCTAAGAAAATTTACCCCTCCCGGATTTTGTTTCTGAGATTGCATGTGGATATCAATTTTGTGTCATCACCATCGTTATCGCTGAAGCAGTTTAAGGAGAGCAGTGTTTACGTCTCTCCAGCGAGGAAGGGGGATGTGGCTAACGTTAGCTAGTATTTATGCTGTCGTTCAAGATATGAAAATCATTGTAGCTGAGGTTTTGGAGCCTTGCTACATTGTCAACGGTGGAGGACACAGTTGTAGCAAGTCATTGGTGATCATTAACAACAAAAAGGACGACAGATGTTCGTTAGTGTACAAATCTCTTGAAGAAATACCACAAAACTGTGTGGGGCTATCATATTTGATTACATAATACCATTATGTGAATCTAAATAAAGTGACTTATTTTTTTTTTTTTTTTTTTTTTTTTTTCACTTTTTCATCTCTGGAAGAAAAACACTCGTAACAATTCTGCGAATGTCAACTCAGCATCAAAACATCATGGACTCGTCTCTCTCCCTGGGAAGACTGGAAATCAATAGCTCCATAGGGAGCAGGGGCTCTCGGCTGCCGGGTGCCCAGGTGAAAGACAAGAGCGTTCCGCCTCAGGTTGGGTCCCAGCCCGCCGCTCATCTCAACGGGTGTGTGCCGCTGTCTCACCAGGTCGCTGGCCATAGATATGGCGTGGATAAAGTAGGTGAGTGAGACGAACAGTACTGGATTGGAAAGTAAGCTTTTTGTTGATCATTTCTTCCTTAGAAAACACAGGTTGGCTTTTGAGCAACCTGTCAAACCTGTCTGGGAATGAATGCAGTGTCCTCACCTGTACATGCCTATGGTTTGACTTACTTATTTACGTACTTACTTACTTACCTACATGCCTCACTGTTTTAGGGCAGTAAAGTCACGCTCAACAGACCAGTCCTGAGCTACCTTAGGAGTTTATTCCTTAGTTGTGTCTCATTAGCGTCCCCCCCCCCCCCCCCCCCCCCCCATGTCACCTACATGTCGTTCATTAGTCAGTGTATTTTGGTTTTGTTTCATTACTCTTATAAATCTATGTTTTGTCATTTGTGCCCCTCTCATGTGAAGAGCTTTTTGTTTGGGAAAGCGCTATATAAACATAATCTATTGTTTTAATTAAAAGTTTAACCAGATTTGTAACAGAGGTAAATGTGGACAGACTGGACACACATCACACTTACAGTAGTTTAAGGCCTAGTTTGTGAAGCTGTGTTACTTCAACTACACCCTATTTCAACAATTTTCCTTTTACCCAAAGGGAGGCATGGACAAACTACTTCTAAAACCGTATGAAGCTTTAGCAGGTGTGCTGATGGAGGGGGGGGGGGGGGGGGGGGGGGCAGAATTGCAATAGAATGACTAGAGCCTAGTCGATTCCACGTCACGACTTTAAAGCTCTTAGTATGACACTGAAATGTCAGAAAAACAAAAGCCTATTTTTCATGTACTTTTTTTTTTTTTTTTAAATATCATTACCATTGCCTGGCGATCCCCGCCAGTCTGTTGGCTGCCCAATAAAAGCAGACTCATTGCACGAGAGACAGTTCGATTGTCTGCCCTGAATGAGTCTACTTGCGAGAGAAGCCGTTGAGTTTCTTCCTAGCACCAGGAGAGGAGCAATGGCCTCTCGCTGTGCGGGCGCCACACCGTACCGTCAGCCGACCTTTGCCCTCTGGTCATGCTCCTGGCGTTGTAGACTACTAACGTCCCTTAGGCGCGGTGCCAGTATCGTGTGGGGTGGCAGTAAAGGCCGGCCAGGTTACGGAGAGTTTGTTGTCTGGTAACACATCACTCACCATTTCTCTCCCTCAGGTGCCATAGAAACTCGACCCGCCTGTTCTTCTTTGTCTTAACGTTGAGGTATTGGAATGGGCTGAACCCACATCAGGTTACTGAGTAACTTTGACTGGAGGACACTGTCTCTCCTTCCTCCTGTTAACACTGGCCAGGTTAAAGAGTTAATAACCAAACTAGGGTATTGTGTTAAGCTCCTGCTAGCCATTTCAGTCACAGGTAAATTAGTTTGAGTGGGACACTGGAAACGGTTGAAAGGTTACAAATTTACAACCCAGACTCTGTTGTGTGTGTGTGCGTGTGCGTGTGCGTGTGCGTGTGCGTGTGCATGTGCGTGTGTGTGTGTGTTTGTCCTGGTCGTTCTGCTCAGTTTTCTATTCGGTGTTGTATAATATTTTAAATTATATAATATTATGCTTCATTGAAAAACGATCTCTAGCAGCTGATATGTCAGCCTCTATAAATCTGAAGGAGTTGCAGGGCTGAGGTTAGGTTTAATAACTTTTTGTTTGTTGTTTGTGTTAAGTTTGGTTAATAACTCTTTAACCTGGCCAGTGTTAACAGGAGGTCTATTGAAGACACATAGCAGTATAGGTCCTCATCATCATCTTCCTCCTCCTTCTCGTCATCATCATCATCATCATCATCATCATCATCATCGTTGCCAGCCAGTGCATCAGGGTGTGATGAAAGATCTGACAGATTTCATTGGTCCGTCCGTAGTGGGCTGTGAGGTCACTACAGCTGTCTGATTGGCCAGGGATGGGGGAATGTGTCTTGTCATTGGTCAGGGATTCCAGGTAATTTCCAGCTGATTAGGTCACCAGAACGTCCCTTAGAGTGAGAGAGTCAAAGAGAGTGTGTGTGTGTGTGTGTGTGTGTGTGTGTGTGTGTGTGTGTGTGAGTGAGAGTGTGTGTCAGCCAGTGTTGTATTGAGGTCACCATGATATCCCTGTCACTCACTGATTACTGAATGACTGCCTTGCTGCCTTGCTTTGGAAACTGACGTTTCACAGTGATTAAAAACCAGAGAGAGGAAGAGAGAGGGTGGGAGAAAATTAAAGTGTAGGGAATTTGATGAGTAGTGAGTGTGTGAGCTTAACGCTGGTTCCCTCATAGACAGTTAGGCTGTGTGTGTGTGTGTGTGTGTGTGTGCGTGTGTGTGGACCCTAACTCGTTGTTTGGGAAGTGAAGTCCAAACTGTGACACCGGCCATGACAGGAGAGGCACCCAAAGACAGCCTAGTTTATAGGCCATGAAAGGAGAGGCACCCAAAGACAGCCTAGTTTATAGGCCATGACAGGAGAGGCACCCAAAGGCAGCCTAGTTTATAGGCCATGAAAGGAGAGGCACCCAAAGGCAGCCTAGTTTATAGGCCATGAAAGGAGAGGCACCCAAAGGCAGCCTAGTTTATAGGCCATGAAAGGAGAGGCACCCAAAGGCAGCCTAGTTCATAGGCCATGAAAGGAGAGGCACCCAAAGGCAGCCTAGTCTATCAGACACTCGTGCTGTGTTTCAGCCAAATGTAAGCTACCAGATACATCTATACAGATGTATTCAGTTGGTCTCTCTATGAAGTTGTGTGTGTGTGTGTGTGTGTGTGTGTGTGTGTGTGTGTGTGTGTGTGTGTGTGTGTGTGTGTGTGTGTGTGTGTGTGTGTGTGTGTGTGTGTGTGTGTGTGTGTGTTTGTTTGTAAGCGAGCGTATGTGCTAGAGACAGATTTTGAGATTACAAGTGAGCCAGCTATGAGGCACTGAATGGTTGAGAGAGAGAGAGAGAGAGAGAGAGAGAGAGAGAGAGAGAGAGAGAGAGAGAGAGAGAGAGAGAGAGAGAGAGAGAGAGAGAGAGAGAGAGAGAGAGAGAGAGAGAGAGAGAGAGAGAGAGAGAGAGAGAGAGAGAGAGAGAGAGAGAGAGAGAGAGAGAGAGAGAGAGAGAGAGAGAGAGAGAGAGAGAGTGTGAGTGAGAAAGAGACAGGATGACTGTTGATAGCCTACCTGATGGCTGATATTAGATGGAATTTGATATACTGTATGAGTGGTTTAGACACACACACCACATGTTTGTGTGTGCGCGTGTTAGAGTGTGTGTGATTAAGTTATAGACTGAAAACACCCCCCACCCCCATTCATGGGCTAATCCTCTGTGCCACAGCCCAGACCGTTTCTAATCAGCACTGGCTAAGCTATGATGTAACGTATAGAAACATGCTACGCTAGCCTCACAAACAAAGGCTATGGCTCCAGTTAGCTGAGACACATGTTACCCCAGCATCACATCGCTGTGCTTGGTAAATTAGCTCTGTTAGCCTAACATCTTTGTATTACAGTTCAGTTAGCTCAGGGAAATTCCTTACAATATCCTTATATCACTGTAATGCTCCCCATGGTCGAGAAATGCTACCCTAGCCTCGAATCTATCTATAGTTCAACTGGTTCAGAAACATCCGACATAGGCGTAGCATTTCTCTATAGTTCAGCTAGCTCAGAAGCATGCTACGCTAGCTCCCTATTTGTGTGTTTGTTTAAACCAAGGGTTAATTTCCGGCTCTGAAAAGTGCATGATGTTCGTTTTGTAAATGATGGTCCCATTTAGAGTCAAATAGACGATAAAGAAGAGTATACTTTAGGGTTAACTTGTGATTGACACCCCATTTGGCATTTTACTGTCACCTTTTAAGTAATGTAACATTAACGTAACCTTGGATTTACAAAAACAATTTTAAAAACGCAATGTTAAAATGAACACCACAAACCAATGGGTGACGTCATGTTGTCTTTGCCCACTTATATTATACAGTCAATGGGTGATGTCATGTTGGCTTTGTCCACTTATATTATACAGTCAATGGGTGACGTCATGTTGGCTTTGCCCACTTATATTATACAGTCAATGGGTGACGTCATGTTGGCTTTGTCCACTTATATTATACAGTCAATGGGTGATGTCATGTTGGCTTTGCCCACTTATATTATACAGTCAATGGTTCAAACCAGTGCCGGCTAAGCATGGGTGAACCATTGCCTTCAATTTCTCCCTTTGCCATATTTCCAATAAAAGACATACGAAGAAAAAACAGCAACTTTTTGTAGCAGAAGGAAAGGGAGAAATATGTCCCAGGACACTGTTAAGAGGACAGCCAGCACAGTTTTGCTGCGTTATTCAGAGGGCAGCCTAGTTTCAAGTAGTGCCGGTTCAGTACTGTGCTGTAGCTTTGTCTTAGCTGAATTCAGATATGGCGCTGTTCTGTAGCATGACTCTCCCGCCTCTTATCTGCGTAGTCTGAGGGTGAATTCCGTCTCGTTTCGTTGTGGCTTGTACGTTGAGTTGCCCTGACACCTCATTGGGTTTTTCACCGTCTAGTTTTATGACTTCTTGGTAAAGTGTTGCTCTGAGCTGTTTGGAGTTCCCATATGATACAGTATTGTAGCTGTATTGAGTACTTTAAGCGCATGAGAGACACATTGACATGATCTCTTTCTCTCATTGTTCTTGTAGAAGTTGGTTCCATGCAGGTGGTGGCGTTGTAGCAAAAACACGCTGTCACTTTTGTCTTGTTTTAAATCTGTCGAATAGTTAACAAGCCCAGCTGACATGAAGGACCTAGAAGGTTCTTATTGAATCTGACATACCATGTATTTTGCCCTAAGGCTATTAAGTAACTTGTAGGTGAGCAACAGTATCTGAAAATCAATTCATCTGGCACAAATAGAGTCAGTGTAGTGATCGGAGAATCGGTTTGATGTGTTCTTATTTTTTGGTCTTCATTAGAAGTCTAATAAAGACTGAGCATTTCTTTTAAATATGTAAAGCTGTTCGACTAAAGTTTGCTTTTTTTGTTGTTGTTGTTGTCATCACACCAATCTCTCCCAAAAGCCCTCCACTTCTGGTTAGTGTAGGGTTAGGCTACACGTTGTGCCTGTTTTGGTCTGGCCCCTTGTGTTCAGCTGTGTGTGTTCACTAGTGCTTAGTTTGTTCTCTCTATGCTATTTGCTCAGTTATCTGTGATTTGTTGAAAATATTTTATATTTGTTTTGGGAGATTACAGCATCAACTCAGTGCTACAGTAAAGAGAGAAGATTTTTAGCCCTAGTATTTATAGTCTAACCTGTTGTTGTTTTGTTTGTTTGTTGTTTTGTTTGATGGTTTGTTTGTTTGTTCGGACCCTTCATAGGAATCCTGCAGCACCCAGACGGGACAGTCCTAAAACAGCTACAGCCTCCTCCAAGGGGACCGAGAGAGCTGCAGTTCTATAGCACGGTACACACACACACACACACACACACACACACACACACGTAGCAAAGTCTGTATGTAACCATTACAGTGTTGAGTTGTAGTTAGTAGTGGTTGCCTGTTAGTGAGTCTATGTGAGCTGCTGTCAACTCAGACCATTATAGAGTAATGTCTGGGTTAGGGTTAGGTTTAGGGTGACCATTATAGTGTAATGTCTGGGTTAGGGTTAGGGTGGCCATTATAGTGTAATGTCTGGGTTAGGGTTAGGGTGGCCATTATAGTGTAATGTCTGGGTTAGGGTGGCCATTATAG
>CM030187.1:15901456-15911456 GCA_017639675.1 Aplochiton taeniatus
ACACACTGGGTATTGTAGTCATCCTGAGACTCAATCCTGGGTATTGTAGTCATCCGTAGGCTCAATCCTTGGTATTGTAGTCATCCTTAGGCTCAATCCTGGGTATTGTAGTCATCATTAGTCCATTTAGAATTGAAACAATGTTTCCACTTGCATTCAACTAGAGCGGCACTCAAACAGCTACGTTTTCATAATTAGCAGTTTGAGTGGGACACTGGAAACGGTTGAAAGGTTACAAATTTACAACCCAGACTCTGTTGTGTGTGTGTGTGTGTGTGTGTGTGTGTGTGTGTGTGTGTGTGTGTGTGTGTGTGTGTGTGTGTGTGTGTGTGTGTGTGTGTGTGTGTGTGTGTGTGTGTGTGTGTGTGTTTCTTCTTTAGGTGTACGCAGGGGACTGCTGTGACCCTTGTCTATTGGAACTCCAGAACTATCTGCCCAAATACCTTGGAACCTGGTCCTCACCTGAGAAGCCTAATGGTATGCACACTTGATGACACACACACACACACACACACACACACCTGCCATATACACACACCCACCCACACTTAGAGTCGACTCTTCTCCCTGTGCGATTCAGCCCTGTATCTAACCGAGTCAACTCGTGCGATTCAGCCCTGTATCTAACTGAGTCAACTCTTCTTTCCGTGCGATTCAGACTTGTATCTCACCGAGTCGACTCTTCTCATGCGATTCAGACCTGTATCTAACGGAGTGGACTCTTCTCCCCATGCGATTCAGACCTGTATCTAACCAAGTCGACTCTTCTCCCCGTGCGATTCAGACGTGTATCTAACTGAGTTGACTCTTCTGTCCATGCGATTCAGACTTGTATCTAACTGAGTCGACTCTTCTGTCCGTGCCATTCAGACCTGTACCTAACCAAGTTGACTCTTCTGTCCGTGCCATTCAGACCTGTATCTGAAGCTGGAGGATGTGACCAGGCGGTTTCGGAAGCCATGCATCATGGACGTTAAGATCGGCCAGCAGAGCTACGATCCCTTTGCCTCCAAGGAGAAACGGGAACAAGAGACCAGGAAGTACCCTCTTTTGGAGGAGATCGGCTTCCTGGTGTTGGGCATGAGGGTGAGTGGGAGTTGTAGTTCAGAATAATTTGGTCATTTTGGGGGGGGGGGGGGTTTAGTTCCTTCATAAATCTGATGATGCTTATAAGGGTTGAGCGGGATGTGTGTGTGTGTGTGTGTGTGTGTGTGTGTGTGTGTGTGTGTGTGTTGGCTGAGTCACCCGGGCGTTGCCATGGCACGCCTATCCCTCCTGTCCACCTGACCTGTGTTGCTATGCTATACATAGTCCTTGGGCCTTTCCGCTAGGTCAGCTCTGACTGAACAACATCTTTATGATCCAGAAGGCTCCGACCTCCTCCCTCTAAACACACACACACACACACACACACACACACACACGCACACTCCAGTTTAATGTTTAATCAGCGCTGGACTTTGGAGTCCTGTTTGGTGAGCAAGGTGTGTTTGAGAACGGTGGACTTTGACCGTTTAGCTCACAGTACAAATTGCCCCGGCTGAGAGAGTGTGGCAGTACACTACCACAGGAAGCTGAGGGTGACTAAACCAAACTGCCCCTCCATACTCCAAAAGGGTTCAATACACTACCACAGGAAGCTGAGGGTGACTAAACCAAACTGCCCCTCCATACTCCAAAAGGGTTCAATACACTACCACAGGGGGCTGAGGGTGACTAAACCAAACTCCCCCTCCGTACTGCAATAGGGTTCAATACACTGCCACACTGGTGGTTGACTGGGGGGGGGGGGGGGGGGTTGTTGGGGGTGGGGGGGAGGGTGGAGGGTGGAGGGGGGGGGGGTTATTATCTTATTGGCAAGCAGAATGGAAAACTCTCCCACCCTCGCTGTCTGTCTTATCTGTCTTATCTGTCTGTCTGTCTGTCTGTCTGTCTGTCTGTCTGTCTGTCTGTCTGTCTGTCTGTCTGTCTGTCTGTCTGTCTGTCTGTCTGTCTGTCTGTCTTATCTGTTTGTTTAGAAGCAGACAAGGCTCGTTAGGGATAATGATGGTAATGATGTGACCAACGCATTAGGAAGATGCTCTTATCTGTTTGTGTCTGTGAGAGAGAGGGAGAGAGATGTCACGGAGTGTCTGTAATTCCATTCCTCTCCACTAGAGGTTGCTAGTGCTCCATAGAGAGCTGGGCACCAACTAGTGGTTAGGTTACAGGCTTTTAGTAAGGTCCAACTCTTTGTTTGTTTTAGGTGTACAAGCAGGAATCAAACGGTTACGTAACCCATGACAGCCATTATGGAAGAGGACTGAACAAAGAGACCGTCAAAGACGGTATGTTTGCTAGTTCTCCTATTCGTGCAGTTGTGTTAGTGTAAGGTGTTTATACCAGAAGAAATGCCTCTAATTATCTACTTTTGTCTTTATTAATACTTGTTTTTTTTTGTTTTACCAAAGCAATGATTCTCTCTGAATACAAAAACATACCTGTCAAGTACCATGAGCAAATATTTTAATATGTAGTGTGTTTGCAAAGTTGTGTGTGCTGGTTGTTCTTGGTTTAACTGATTAACTGTGTGTGTGTGTGTGTGTGTGTGTGTGTGTGTGTGTGTGTGTGTCTGTGTGTCTGTGTGTCTGTGTGTGTGTGTGTGTGTGTGTGTGTGTGTGCCTCCACCCCTGCAGGTCTGTCTAAGTTCTTCCACAACGGCTGCTGTCTAAGGAAAGACGTGGTGCTGGCGTCCATGTTGAAGATCCAGAGGATCCTCCGGTGGTTTTCCTCCCAGCGCCAGTTCACCTTCTACGCTAGCTCTCTGCTCTTCGTCTACGAGGGCCTCCCTTCCTCCTCCTCCCCTTCGCCGTGCAGCCCCCTCTCGGATAAAAACACAACCACCGCGATGATGTCCTCAGCCGCCAACGGAGAGGAAGGGGAGGGGCTTAGACAGGAAGGGGTGCGGCGGGAGCAGGAAAGAGTGTTGGAGTTCAACAACAACATCCGGGTCACCGACTGTGGCCTAGAGGCCAGGTACGCCAACCACAGGAAGGGCGGCTGCGCCAGGGGTCATCACCACGGCAACGGAGAGGCCCTCACGGCGACGACCACCGCCGCCCTCGAAGAGGGAGAAGACAACGTGGCGTGGAAAACATGTCCGCCGCAACCGAACGGCAATGGGGTCGACGCTCCGCCGGAAGAGGAGGATGACGAAAGGAAAGAGGGGGGAGAAAGAGGTGGAGAGGGAGGGCAGAGGGACGCGAGCTCAGAGCCGCAGACAGAAGCAGAGGTAAAGATGATAGACTTTGCTCACGTGTTTCCAAGCGATAGCCAGGACCAGGGCTATGTCTACGGACTGAAACGCTTGTTGCTGGTGCTGGAGCAGGTCCTACACGCAGAGTGATCGACGCTGCTGTGCCTCTCTCTCTCTCTCTCACACACACACACACACACACACACACACACACATTATATATCTCAGTATATATTGCATTCCAGCACTGCTCTCTTCCCCTTCCACCCTCACCTGCTCCAAACAGAGGTGACAACATCAGAGGATGAAGACGAGGAAGATGAGGGAGATAGAGGGGGGCTGTGTTCAACTAATGCAGCACTTTGTTTCTGCCATGGGTATAATGCAGACAGGGTTTATATTTGTTTTTTTTCCGGGGGGGTAATTTCATTGTGACTTTGTTCACTGTGTGTGTGTGTGTGTGTGTGTGTGTGTGTGTGTGTGTGTGTGTGTGTGTGTGTGTGTGTGTGTTGGGGAGTTGTCTCTTTGTCTGTTGGGTTCCATCGGCGCCATCTGACCTTTTAAGGAGCGGAAACAGAAGTCTGGAGCTCTCTTCAAAACTGTTCTAGTTAGCCAGATAGCGAAGGGTGAGAGGATCAGAGAATCAGACAGGCTAACAGCTTAGGGGTCGTGGGGTCGCGGGGTCTCGGGGTCGCGGGGTCAGCTCGGGCTTATCCCATAAATGTGGCACCAGATTGAGGGCGACGGCATCAACAACCTTAACCCCAGTATCAGTTGGCTTTTAGATGACCCCCGGCAGGCTTCCTGTTTCAGACCTGATGATTTCAATATGCATATCCCTTCTACGCGATCTGATTCTATGGTCATGTCGATTGTCCTAAAGAATTACACAGAAGTCATGCGTATCTGTAAAGGTATCCGGTGAACTGTTTGGTGTACTCCTGCTTCTGGGTATTAAAACGACCAACGCCTATACCTTATTGAAACTGCATCCTAAAACAAAAAACCTTTTCCTAGATCGCTTGCTCTTGTCTGTCAAGTTCTAGATCAGCGGCGGCTAATTGGGTTTTAGGCCCTTTTATTGGTTCCTTGCTACCAATCGCAGAGGAATTCAAACGGAAGGTGTGTTTCATTTAGTTTGTGCAAGTCTTGAATCTCACTTTAACGTTGGAGATGTTTTTTTGTTTTGTTTTGTTTCATTTGTTTTTGTGTTTTTAACCACTGTCAACAGGTATCTAACTCAGGGTAACTTTACTGTAATCAACTGCTCCCAAACAAACCGATTAGTAAGTGTTTGTCTGCTTTGAGATGTTAAGCTGAATCCTAACGTTTGGTTTTCAAAATCATTATATCTTTTTTTCATTCATGATCTTCCCTTTCCTTCGGTATAAAAATGGTTATTTAGTTTTTAACATTTGAAATGAAATCCTAGTAAAATGGTGGGTTGTATTCTTTCTTTGCTGTTATCCTCCAGCTCTGTGTAATGTGTGTATATTTTGTTGCCAAACAGCCTGTTCTCTCTCTCTCTTTATATATATATGTATGAGGTTTTTATGAGTTTTAATAGAGATAAAGAATACGGTGTTGGTTTGAAGGATTGTAGCGCTCATGCTTTTAATATGCTGCTGTGATGAAAATCGACTTTGGAAATCGATCGATACGTTCGGGTTTGAGCTAGAAACATGAAGTTTTGATGGTTGAATGTTCTGGTCGGATAAGCGGAATGCCAAAGGATACATCTTTTACATTTTTAAGAAAATGAAGTTTGTAGTGCTAAAGAAAAGTTCCCCTCTTGAGTTTTAGTTTCCATGGAGATGACCCTGAGCTGGTAAAGCAAGAATCTGGTAGGCTATCAGTTGAGAACGAAAGGGTTCTCATGACGACAAAAGTCGCTGGCATTTCTTTGAGCCTTGGTTGCAGCTTTAAAAGTGAAACGTGCTGGAAGTGATAAGGCGATTAGTCCGTTTTGGTTTCTAGCAGAATTCGGACTAACTGAACTCTCTTAACGTTTCCCAAACGTTTTCTGCACTGGTTAAGGAAAGTTCCAAGGGAAGCGAAAACAACGGTTCACTTCCGTAAAACAGTTGCCCACGTTTTTCTATGTCCTCATCTCAACATTCCCTCTCATGAAATCCATCTGTTATGATGTTACTATTTTTTTTTTTTTTAACAGCGCTCTGCAAAACCACGATTTTTCTGTGTGTGTGTGTGTGTTCTCTTAACAAATATGCAGATTCACCCATCTTTTTTGCAGTATATGCGTGTTCTAAAAATGAAATGAAATGGAAAATATTTAGCAAAGTGAAAATTTTACCTGATTAGATGTTTTTCGACTAATTCTGTGCGAGCCCCTTTCTTTCTATCGAGATTAAACTAGATTTTTTTTTAACTACTTAATGGAATTAATGATTAAGGGTTTGGAAAGATGTTTACAGTATGGCATAAGATTATATTTTATATACGGTATATTATATATATTTTTTGTCACTGCCTTATTTCTATCTATTCACCATTGTTATCCATATTTAAATAATTATCATTCCGGCAGCTTTTTGTTAATCCATACTCATTACACCCAAAGTCCTTTTATGGTCGCACCACTGTTTCATAGCAACAGCTCGAGCCATACAAGGCCCAAGTTCTTTCATTAAAGGGCAGGGGTTTTATTTACTTACTAGAACAATTATATGTTGCTTGGCGATATGTCTTTTTTCTTTTTTGGCCGGTGGTTCTAATGACATCTTTTTTATTGGGTCAACCTCTTCGCTTACTTACATACATTGATTTTGTTTGTTAGTATTATTGATTATAGTGAAATGTAAATGTACTGGCTAAGGTGACTGGCTCAGTCTGGACAACCATAGACAGAGGTCTGTTGCTATGGGCACAACACCAGAACCTAACTCCTCAGTAAGGAACGACCACAAACGAAAACTTTACGAATCTTAATCCGCGCATTGTTGACGTGTCTATGGTAAACCTTACAGTGAGTCCATTTTGGGTCTAAAGCAGTTTCTGGTGTTTCCCGTCATCTTGGAGGTGCTATGGTTGAGTGGTTTGTGTCGGAGTAGATTCAGCCTACATCAATGGCCGAATGGAAACCAGTTGTCCCACCTCCTTTCTCGATCTGTAATAATTCTACGTTCATTTCAAATGTTTTGTTTACAAGTAGTCTTACCTTTTTTTCGGGCAATACTGCAACCAAAACAAACGTGTGTCTTCAAGCTTTTTTCTATGGAAGGGGTCAAAGTTTGACAAGGTTGATTTATTAACAGGAAATTATTACGTTAATAGTTTTAAATACTGGATGGCCAGGAATTGAACATACGTGTCTGCGTGTGCGTGTGAGTGTGTGTGTGTGTGTGTATGTGAGAGAGAGAAAGAGTTTTCTCAGCCTGTCTTATCTGTGCTCGACTCTGTTCTTCTTATATTTTATTTCTTGTATATGATTGATGCACTGAGAAATAATCAACCCATAACACGAGTTTTTTTTCTTCTTTTTTATGTCTTTGCTGTGAACTAACCAATCAGTGACTGTTCGAATGCCAAGGGTTGGTGCGACTGTCCAATCATCAGTCTCCTTAGAGATCACACAGTAAAGCCTCAGTCCTCAGAGATCTTGTGAAACTGGAGCTGGAGATAAAGCCTCTATTCTGGATATACAGGCGCTAAATTATCTATTTATCATCTCAGTTGGTCAAGCAGGCGGTTTGGTTGCTTTGCCTGCTAGTGTCAGCATACTTGTAGCACTACTGTAGAGGTTTTGTCCTGATTCCTGATTGTGGCTTTACTGCTACGTGGTTAGACTGGATTGGCTGTTTGATCAAATTTAGCAATGGCAGAGGAGAGATCAGACGGCCGTGTAGGCCTATGTATAAAGAATTAATCTCAAAAAGGAACTCATACAATTTTGCGACTAAATCGATTTTGATTTAGTTAATGCTAAGGAGGCAATCGAATTTGTAAGTGGAAAGGTTGAGTGGCTGATGGAATCCTTGTTTCTGTTGGATGTTGCTGTTTTTTGGATTGGGTTTGTTTGTCCACCATTTTGAGCCTGGGTATGTTAATTCTGTCATTCCTTGTACCCATCTTCTGTTCTCAACACTGATTGAACCACATAGGATGGGTGTAAGTAAACACTCATAACACCCATATGTTTTTAGATCAGTGTTATAGAGGGTGGGTATACTCTCATGCCCCTGTTAATCTCACTAGCTCTTAGCCCGCTGTGAAAACTATGCCAGATTAATGAATTTGTAGTTTGATGATGAGGCTGGGCGATTTAAAACAACATATGCAATACGGTTTCGGTGCTGTCACTCAGAATCGTCTCTATGGTAACCCCAATGTATCCTCCCCTTAACCGTCTCGATAACCGTGATGTAATTTCCCTTCTGCCGAGTTCTTACTTCCTGTTCCGATATGACGAGTCATAACTCGGAAAGAAGTAACTCGACCTATAGTGTAAAAGTTTGCATTACTTTTCATTTAAGAACCAAGGTTAACAAAGCAAAAAAAATCTATTCGAATAATTTCTATAATATTATACATACGTAAATGTAAATTTACTTTCTTACCAGATTATTGCATAATGTGACGAATCCAGGCTACACCGATCCATAATCGTACGTGTTCTTTTAAAAGGGTCTGTGAGCCCTTATTGTGGGGTCTGTAACTCGATAGAGGATGTCTTTGAGAGAGTCCAGTGGGTTGTGAAACTATAGCACAGCGTTTTATGCTCGTTCTGTTCCTCTCAACTGTCTGTGTTCTGTTCTATCTCTCTCATATAGGACTCAGAGGGGACATTTACTAACGACTACTTTTTTTGTAACTGACGTAAATAAATATTATGACCCTGTACAATATGTAGAAGATTCGATAACGGCTGTATATTTGGCAGATTATTATTGTTATTACTACTAATAAAATGTATTCCCAATGAAAACATGCATGCTTTTTTAAATTATGTGTGAATGAGGTGACTATTCATCTTGAACATAAAACATTTTTGTAGGCTATGTATGGCAACGAATGGTTGTGTGCTATGCATGACAAAATCCTATATAGAGCATTTTCATATACAGATCTATATCTCAAACTAATAAAAACAAGCTTCATTTATAGGTTTTTTTTTGTCCAGTAGATAAGTTGGATCGACATTATTGACATTATTGCCTGCTTTTAATGGGGGATACTCCCCTGCAGTAGTGTTTCCAGCGTCTCTTCCTGTTCCAGATCCACTGTTCCTCTCTTCTCTTCCGGGTTTCTCCTGTTACCATGACAGTAACATCGTACACCAGTTTTTTTATAACCCTGCAGCACAATCTGCGACTCAGTGATTGAAACGAAGGTTATTGCTAAACTAATTGAATCTGCCCAGCTTATTTGTTTATTTATTTTTACTCTATTACGTTTTTTTATTGGCCGGCTGACAAGATGCTACATTGACGCACTTCTTTTTACCACGTCTTTGTCAATCCGTTTGTTCCTAATGACGTAATTTCGTTGTTTTCTGTTTCTGTTATAATTTGTCTATTTTAAAAATCCTCATGTATCAGGATCAATCCCGGTTAAATGGACCAAATTCTACCTATGCAGTTTTGGCAGATAGAACTATTAGATTCAATAGAACTTTTTCAGATGACATTAGTTACATAACTAGTAATGTGTTGAGAAGAAATACGTTTACATTTTGCTGTAATTGTTGTTTCTTACAGTAGTTTATTATTGGGGTCCCCAGGGACTGACCAATATAGCCTGTTAGATAGGTAGCAATCCCATTGAGTTAATTAATACTAGGCGTGCCCTTCCCATTAAAATAGTTGTATAGTAGACTTTAAGTTAAACAACATGAACAAACTCACGCAAGTACGTGTGCACGAGAAGACACAAAGAAAATGGAAAAAATAATTAAATCTTAAGGTATTTATTTCAACAACTTGTCAAGTGCATTAATGACTTTTAGACAAGTTATTGCGTTCCTCAATGCCATAATGCAACCACCCCCTACAACCGCACCGCGTCTATAAATCGCTTGTCACCATTTTGCTCTCCATGTCTCAAAACGGACCAGCTCGTACTTTGTTTTAATCAAATAGGCTTCTCTTTGTGTACCAGGAAATTAACTGTGTAATCTTTCCATTCCATTAAATCAATTAGTTTTTTTGAGCCAGGATACATCCAATATTCTTTACAGAAAGAACATTTTAACAAGCTCACATCATTCTAACTGCAAGGCGATAATGTACACCGAGGCTGTAAAGGAGGCTCGTTCTAACAAAGGCCTTATGAAACACTTGCCTTCTTCCGTTGAATTGTGCAAATATTTAAGTCGTTTAAACAGAGGTGACGAGGCTGTTTTAATTAAAATTTGTATTGAGCGCCGCGCCGCCCGCCGACCAAAGGAGAGACGTGGACATTAATCAGAAACACTTAGCGCACGTTGTTCCCACTTTGAACGGGAACAAGTGGAAAAAGAAACCATCAGTAACATATCCGAATAGTACCAGTACGTCGGCTGCCTGACTCGCTCCTCAGTGTGTGCAAGTGTCAAGCAGGTGACATAGAAAAAAAGTCACTCTACCAATGAATTCTCATGTCAATTTGAAATATTGCAGCTGTTATTCACAGCAGGGTTTATCCTGGACATGACCAGACAAGTACCACATATTATTTTAATTCATTATCGAAGGCAGCACAATACGAACAACGTTCATTGTTTATAACTTACTGTGGTGCTTGAGCCACATTGCAAAGAGGGTGATC
>CM030187.1:15913956-15916456 GCA_017639675.1 Aplochiton taeniatus
GAGAGAAAGAGAGAAAGAAGTAAAGGAAGAGAGGCCGAGAGAGAGAAAAAGAGAGACGGAGAGAGAAAGAAGTAAAGAAAGAAAGGAGAGAGAGAGAGAGCATGTGAGAGTGAGGGTCCGTGAGGTGATCTAGAGCTGCTAGCATTAAGCCATGCAGAGGACATCAGCGATTAGGCTAACAGTTTGTTTTCACTCAGATAATGAATGCAGTCGACTTCATACTTCTCAGCTCAGAATCTAATCTGCCTCCTTATCACGGCCTCCTCTGCATTCTAATCAGCAGATTCCTCCTCCTCTTCCTCCTCCTCCTCATCTTCCTCGCTCTGCCGAGATGAGACGTCACCACGGCAACCACTGGAAATCCGCCCCGCCTCTTCCTCAACGTCTTCATCGTCCTCGTTGATAGGCAATAGGTCCGTCGACGTGTCAATCACACCGACGCTGCTGCTTCCGAGCGAGTTCCGCCTCCTTGATGACACCCAATTGGGCCTTGGTGACTCCTCCTCTTCCTCCTCCTCGCTCTCTTCCTCTATGGTGTCCTGGGACCCTGAAGAGTGTGTGTGTCTGGAGGTCAGCTCCCTGCTGGTCACAGAGCTCCGAGCACTGGATTCCACACTGCTCAGGGATCCGCTAGTCGGGTCTGACGCTGCCCTGTGGGAGGAGTCGGTGAGGTCATGGGTCACTGAGGCTCTCCTTCCAATCGACGGTTTGCTCTGGGGACTATCTTTCAAACGGTTTCCATGACTACTAACACTGCTGTTAGTGATGCTACCCTTCCCTCTCCCTCCAGAGCTCCTCCTGTTGGACTCTGTGTCTTCGTTGGTCTCTGAAGCTCCTCCCTCCTCTTCCTCGCTCTCCGTCCCGGAGCCTTCGTCAGACGCCAACACAGAGAACGGTCTTTCCGTCTCTGACCCGTCCCCCTCCCCCTCTGTCTCTGACCCCTCCCCCTCCCCCTCTGTCTCTGACCCCTCCCCCTCCCCCTCTGTCTCTGACCCCTCCCCCTCCCCCTCTGTCTCTGACCCCTCCCCCTCCCCCACTGTCTCTGACCCCTCCCCCTCCCCCTCTGTCTCTGACCCCTCCCCCTCTGTCTCTGACCCCTCCCCCTCTGTCTCTGTCTCCGATTCCGTCCTCTTCCTCGTCTCACTGCCCCCTTCATCCTCTTCCCCTTCCTCTTCCTCTTCCTCGTCCGACTCCACAACGTCTGTAGACCCGTCGTAGTGCCTGACGGAGTGACCGCCGTCCTCACCCTGGTCCTCAAAGCTGGCCATGCCCTCTAAGTCCCTCCAGTCCGCCCCTCTAGCCCCGCCCACACTCCCTCCTCCAATCACATCCCTGCCCCGCCCCTCGTCCTCCCGTCTCCTAGGATACAGGGACTGTTCCGACACGGAGCCAGACACAGTGTCTATGGAATGGACTCTGTTGGTCCCCTGGAGCTTCCGAGACAGGGAGAGGAGACTGAGCGCCGGGCCCAGGCGGGGCCTCCCTGTCTGGGCCTTTTCTCCGGCGGCACTGGGTGTGGTCTCCATGGTGCTTTGGAAGTAGCTGCCCTCGATCACCAGGCCGCTGTCCAGGACGTCACAGCTACGAGAAGGAGCAGAGCCTGGCAGCGGCCTTCCTCCTCCTCCTCCTCCTCCACCTCTTCCTGCTCCTCCTCCTCCACCTCTTCCTGTTTCTCCTCCTCCTCCTCCTCCTCCTCCTCCACCTCTTCCTGTTTCTCCTCCTCCTCCTCCTCCTCCTCCTCCACCTCTTCCTGTTTCTCCTCCTCCTCCTCCTCCTCCTCCTCCACCTCTTCCTGCTCCTCCTCCTCCACCTCTTCCTGCTTCTCCTCCTCCTCCTCTTCCACCTCTTCCTGCTTCTCCTCCTTCTCCTCCTCCTCCACCTCTTCCTGCTTCTCCTCCTCCCGCTCCTCTTCCTTTTCCTCCTCCTTCTCTTAGCCCTCCTCCTGATTCAAAGTCTCTCTTTCCCAATCCTCTGCTTTCTCCTCCTCTTCCTCCTCCTCCTTCTCCTCTTCCTCCTCCTCCTTCTCCTCTTCCTCCTCCACCTTCTCCGTTTCCCTCTACCATCGGCCCCACCCGGGCCTTGTTCCAGGGAGGATGAAGACCAGGGGGCTGACCTGACTTCTTCCCCACGGAAGCGAGCATCTTGCTCAGCCTCGTCACAGCGGCGAGCCCGCTGGCCGCTCTGGGGGTCTGTGTCTCTGTGGTGCTCCCCCCCGTTGGTGGAGGGGGTGGGTCCTGTACACTCCTGGGGGCCAGCGCGTGGCCTGGAGGGCCAGCGGGGGGCCGTGAGTTTGGGTAGGCCAGGCGGGGGGCTAGCCTGCCCCCCTGTGGCACCCTCCCGTCACGCCTCAGCACCTGTTGTCACGGTGACGGCGGTGGTCCCAGGCGAGCGTTAAAAGGGGGAAAGCCAGCTCTTTACATGTGAGTAAAGCGTTAGAGAGAGAGTCATATTCTGGTGTCAAAACAAAATGTGAATGGTGATAATGGTAATGAATAGCGAG
>CM030187.1:15923956-15926456 GCA_017639675.1 Aplochiton taeniatus
CGACAGGAAGGTGACGTTGGACTCGGACTTCGGGAGGTTGTTGGTCAGGACGCCGTTGGCGGTGCACTGGCGGTGCGCGGCGATGGCTCGCGTGGCGAAGTCGCTGATGAGGCGCTGGTGGTCGACTTCGTCCGAAATGCGACGCTTGCTGTCGGAGGGGGAGGGGAGGGTGTGGCCCGGAGTGGGATGGAAGACGTGATGAAGAAAAAACAGGAAATAATAGAGAAGAAAGAACAGAAAAGGAGGGAGGAGCAATCTAAAGGAGGAAGTGCTGCGGATAGGTCATCTAAAGCAGGAAGTGCTGCTGATTGGTCATCTAAAGGATGAAGGGCGGCTGATTGGTCATTGAAAGGAGGAAGTGCTGCTGATTGGTCATCTAAAGGAGGAAGTGCTACTGATTGGTCATTGAAAGGAAGTGCTGCTGATTATTAACTGGTTATCTATGTGGAGAAGGGAGGCACGATTAAATCCTACAATAAGAACTAGAGACAGGGATGTTAATGATTATGTTTAAATTAAATCAGAAGTGAAACTTAAGCAATATAGGGAAATATATGGTGAGAAAGAGTAGTGTAATGCTAAAGTAAGGAAAAATGTAATACTGAAGTTAGTGAAGGAACTTTTTTCTAAAATTACATGACCCAACTTTGTAGACTTCAGCTTACCTTTCTGTTCTCCTTTGGAAACATAATGAAAAAAAATGTCACATGTGAGTATCACGTCAATATCAACAACCCAAGAACAGCTTTATGATTTAAAAAAGAATGACAAACTGAACAATTTCAGGCTCTAATAAATAATCCAGGAAACAGAGATGACCAAGCACCAAAGTCTATCAGAATACAGAAACCAGCTTCTGCAGATGGAACCAAATCCCGCCAAAAACATTCTCCAAAATATTTTTTCGAGAAAATATAAGCTGGCATTCACTGCTAACATTTTCACATAAGGCCTCCATATATCACATGGAACATCTTTCACAAGCGTTAACCAACAGCAGCTAGCAGCTAACAGCTAAGGTAACATACTGTTGCTAACAGCCAAGGTACTACCAAATACAATAGCTATTGGCAAAGCTAACACACAGTGACTAATAGCAAGGTGGAAATAAAATTGCTAACAGACAGAAACATCGTATACCAAGTGGACTCACTTTAGCCTGCAGACCACAAAGGGAGAGATGAGAGCAGGGGAACAGGATAGAAATATAAAATGAACAAATAGAACAGAAATAAATAATTAAACGTTGATTTTTATGTTTAAGAGTAATCAACTCTACTACATGGAACACATTGCTAAGAAAGCTGACGCTGTTGCTATGGAACCAGAAACGCTTATTAACACTGTAGGTGTTAGATGTAGGTATTTTGAAAGGTATAATGTCATTCAGCAAGCAGCATCTAATGTTAAATGAAACCTAACAAACTTATCAAAGTTAAGCACTAATCCTGTAAATCCAGGCTCCTAAGACACAGGCTCTGATCAGTTCTAGAATGTGTGTGTTCAAACAGCAGCATTTACAACAGACCCAACTCTTTATCTATATCTCACACACACGCACGCACGCACACACACACACACACACACACACACACACACACACACACACACACACACACACACACACTCTTTATCTATATCTCACACACACACAAACAAACACACATGGTATAATGGTAATCACGAAACAGCTGACAAACACCAGCAATCCCATCATACCTATGCTTTTCATAAACGCAAATACCAGGCATCCAGACTTTAGGAACTATATTTCCTCCAAATCTTCGTATATCATTGTGTTTATGAAGTTGGTTAGAACGGACATGTCTATGGGATGAAACCTTCTTTTTTCCTTATCAAATGAAAAAGCAACACGACCTAACAAGGGTCGGCCTTCCTCACGATCTTGGACCGAAACGCCTTGGCAACGGTCTCTTAACTTATCCTATTCCATTCGTTGCGATGCGATGCACCCAGCCACACCCCATCTCCCAGCCAGACAAGTCCTTAATCTAGTCCTGTGTCAGATAAAGAGAGTTCCCGCGGATGTGAAACACCATTATGATAATGGGGTTCAGGGGGACACACTTCAGGGATGGACCAGAAAAGAGAAACCATTGGTGTGTGCAACTTTGATAAGAGCTTGACTTCAACTTGGTCTGCTAAGGAATTACAATTGACCTGAACTGAACTGTACAAGTGTGTTCCGTGTGTGAGTGTGTGTGTGTGTGTGTGTGTGTGTGTGTGTGTGTGTGTGTGTGTGTGTGTGTGTGTGTGTGTGTGTGTGTGTGCGCGCGCGCGTGTGCGTGCACGTGTGTGTGTGTTCCGTGTGTGTGTGTGTAGATAGATGAGACTTAACACCTTTGCTGTTTGACTAAGGAGCCACGTTTGCTGCAGGGAATATTAACATAAAACAGAGAGTTTTCTAAGTTAAACAGTGACTGACTGACTGACTGGCTGGCTGGCTGACTGACTGACTTACTGGCTGGCTGGCTGGCTG
>CM030187.1:15948956-15951456 GCA_017639675.1 Aplochiton taeniatus
TCCGACGAAGGCCCCACTCTGCTCCTCCAGCACCGTGAGGTTAACGGGCAGAGAAAGGTCAAACTCGGGGTCGTTGTCATTCACGTCCGTTACCACGACGCTCACCGTTGCCGTGGATGTCTGGAAACACAAGCAACAACGTCAACGTTAGTAGGGGTTAGTTTGACATACTTTAAATGAACTACACCTTTCTTTACATGACATATTTAATTGTATTTGTGTACTGGAGTCAGAAAATGTACTGTGGCTAGACACAAAAATGAACTAAGAAGGTTATGCAATTTGGAGATTAATATTCCGAAAAGTTCTATTTCTGATTCTATTTCGACAGTACAAAATATTAAGAACAGCTGAGAAAGACTGAGAGGAAAAGAGATGAAGAGATTTTGAATTGATGCTTTTCAAAAAGAACCATTGAACAATCTAATGCAGGAAGTACAAGTCCAACAGTCACTCAAAACCAACTGTCACTCAAATCCAACTGTCACTCAATGACTGACTACAAACTGTTTTCTATACGATTCAGTAGAAGCAACTCACTAAAAAGAACTTCAAAACCCAGCAAAACCACACCTAATCAGAACTTTTATCACCTCCATTTCTTTTTTACGGTTTTGTTAATCGAAATAACTGAAACATCTTTGGTACTAATAATAACAGTTTCTCCTCTAATATCCTCCACTTCATTCTGTCAACTTGTAGTCAACTAGTAGACTGTATTAACTAGTTTACTAGCAGGCCCTGAAAACCAAAGGCCTATCCGAGACGTATCTTACAAACACCGGGAATATGTGCATGTGTTAGCTGATGATGGATTCTCTCTCTAAAAAGGCAATTTGGCTCTTTTGAAACTGTTTAAAAAGTCTATGAGTCTATGTTTAAGCCTCTCGTTAATAATAATTCGGCCACGTGTGTGCGTGACTGTCAACATGATGTTGATTAATGAGGCACCGTGGGGCGATCACACATAGCTCTCTCTCTCTCTTTCCCTTTCACTCCTCTCCCTCTCTCTCTCTCTGTCTCTCTCTCTCTCTCTCTCTTTCCCTTTCACTCCTCTCTCTCTCTCTCTCTCTCTCTCTTTCCCTTTCACTCCTCTCCCTCTCTCTCTCTCATTCTCTCTCTTTCTCTCTCTCTCTCTCTCTCTCTCTCTCTCTCTCTCTCTCTCTCCCTCTCCCTCTCTCTCTCTCTCTCCCTTCTCAATCCTCTACACCCCTCCAGTTTCTCCCTCTCCCCTTCCCCCTCACCCTTAAAAAAAAACCTCAAAGAAATTAGTTGGCAGGAAATTAAGACAGTGAGAGAGAGAGAGAGAGAGAGAGAGAGAGAGAGAGAGAGAGAGAGAGAGAGAAAGAGAGAGAGAGAGAGAGAGAAGCATGTAGGGGCACTCCTGACAACAGACACACACACACACACACACACACAGACACACACACACCCTGTCCCTGAAGCCAGTCTTCTTGGAGGAGCAGATAGGTCAATGTATTTTAATGTCTACCACAGAGGAGTTATTAAACACTGTGCAGGAGCTAGGAAAGAGAGGGATGGAGAGGGAGGAGAGGAACTGGCATGGGGAAAGTGGAGAGGAGGGACGGAGATGAGAGGAGGGGAGGGCTTGGAGAGAGGGATGTAGAGGGAGGAGAGGAGGGGAGGGGAGAGCTAGGAGAGAGTGATGTTGAGGGAGGAGAGGAGGGTATAGGTTTCATCTATATTAGACTTTCATAACAGGAAATAGGAACACAGTGGACAATAAAAATAGAGTAAGAAAGAGAAGAAAGGGGAAGAAAGAGAAGAAGAAAGAGAAGAAGAAGAAGAAGAGAGAGAGAGAGAGAGAGAGAGAGAGAGAGAGAGAGAGAGAGAGAGAGAGAGAGAGAGACAGAGTTCGGTCCAGTCCAGTACATTAGTACAGTCAAGTTCAGTCCAGTCCAGCCCAGTTCAGGCCAGGCAAGTCCAGCCTGGTCCATTAGTCCAGTCCAGTCCAGTCCAGCCCAGTCCAGCCTGGTCCATTAGTCCAGTCCAGTCCAGTCCAGTCCAGTCCAGCCTGGTCCATTAGTCCAGTCCATCCCAGTCCAGTCCAGCCTGGTCCATTAGTCCAGTCCAGTCCAGTCCAGTCCAGCCTGGTCCATGAGTCCAGTCCAGTCCAGTCCAGTCCAGTCCAGCCTGGTCCATTAGTCCAGTCCAGTCCAGTCCAGTCCAGTCCAGCCTGGTCCATTAGTCCAGTCCATCCCAGTCCAGTCCAGCCTGGTCCATTAGTCCAGTCCAGTCCAGTCCAGTCCAGTCCAGTCCATCCTAGTCCAGTCCAGTGGTTTAGTCTTACCCCCTCCGGATGTCCGTCGGAGGCGGTAACCACCAGGGTGTATCGGTCCTGGGACTCTCTGTCCAGAGGCTGGCCCAGAACCAGCAGCCCTGCCCTGGGTAAACACACAGACATGGGTCCCTATTACTCATCAGGAGCCAGGAGGAAGACGGGTTTAAAGATAAGTGAAGAATAAAAGAGAGAGATTTT
>CM030187.1:15963956-15966456 GCA_017639675.1 Aplochiton taeniatus
AAAGATGAGAGAGGTCTGTAATTTTCATCATAGGTACACTTCAACTATGAGAGACAAAACTGAGAAAAAAAATCCAGGAAATCACATTGTAGGATTTTTAAAGAATTTATTTGTAAATGATGGTGGAAAATAAGTATTTGGTCAATAACAAAAGTTCAACTCAATACTTTGTAACATAACCTTTGTTGGCAATGACAGAGGTCAAACGTTTCCTGTAAGTCTTCACCAGGTTTGCACACACTGTAGCTGGTATTTTGGCCCATTCCTCCATGCAGATCTCCTCTAGAGCAATCATGTTTTGGGGCTGTCGCTGGGCAACACGGACTTTCAACTCCCTCCACAAATTTTCTATGGGGTTGAGGTCTGGAGACTGGCTAGGCCACTCCAGGACCTTGAAATGCTTTTTACGGAGCCACTCCTTCGTTGCCCGAGCGGTGTGTTTGGGATCATTGTCATGCTGGAAGACCCAGCCACGTTCCATCTTCAATGCTCTCACTGATGGAAGGAGGTTTTGGCTTCAAATCTCACGATACATGGCCCAGTTCATTCTTCCCTTAACACGGATCAGTCGTCCTGTCCCCTTTGCAGTAAAACAGCCCCAAAGCATGATGTTTCCACCCCCATGATTCACAGTAGGTATGGTGTTCTTGGGATGCAACTCAGCATTCTTCTTCCTCTAAACACGACGAGTTGAGTTTTTACCAAAAAGTTCTATTTTGGTTTCCTCTGACCACAGGATATTCTCCCAATCCTCTTCTGGATCATCCATATGCTCTCTGGCAAACTTCAGACGGGCCTGGACATGTACTGGCTTAAGCAGGGGGACACGCCTGGCAGTGCAGGATTTGAGTCCCTCTCGGCGTAGTGTGTTACTGATGGTAGCCTTTGTTACTTTGGTCCTAGCTCTCTACAGGTCATTCATCAGGTCCCTCCGTATAGTTCTGGGATTTTTGCTCACCATTCTCATGATCATTTTGACCCCACGGGATGAGATCTTGCGTGGGGCCCCAGATCGAGGGAGATTATCAATGGTCTTGTATGTCTTCCATTTTCTTACAATTGCTCCCACAGTTGATCTATTCACACCAACCTGCTTGCCTATTGCAGATTCACTCTTCCCAGCCTGGTGCAGGTCTACAATTTTCTTCCTGGTGTCCTTCGACAGCTCTTTGGTCTTAGCCATGGTTGAGTTTGGAGTCTGACTGTTTGAGGCTGTGGACAGGTGTCTTTTATACAGATGACGAGGTCAAACAGGTTTCATTAATACAGGTAACGAGTGGAGGACAGAAGAGCTTCTTAAAGAAGAAGTTACAGGTCTGTGAGAGCCAGAAATCTTGCTTGTTTGTGGGTGACCAAATACTTATTTTCCACCATAATTTACAAATAAATTCTTTAAAAATCCTACAATGTGATTTCCTGGATTTTTTTCCTCATTTTTGTCTCTCATAGTTGAAGTGTACCTATGATGCAAATTACAGACCTCTCTCATCTTTCTAAGTAGGAGAACTTGCACAATCAGTGGCTGACTAAATACTTTTTGGCCCCACTGTATATATATATATATATATATATATATATATATATATATTGGTCCCCCAGCATGAGATCCTGGTTCGACACGTAAAATAAATACATGATTCTATATTCTGAAGGAGAAGGAGAGAAAGAGAAAGAGAAAGAGGAAGAGAAAGAGAAAGAGAAAGAGAAAGAGAAAGAGAAAGAGAAAGAGAAAGAGAAAGAGAAAGAGAAGAGAAGAGAAGAGAAGAGAAGAGAAGAGAAGAGAAGAGAAGACGAAGAAGAAGAAGAAGAACAGAGATTTGTTTACATCTCTGTCCAGCAGCCGTCCGGTGCTGTTGAGGAACAAGCTCTGTTTGACCGGGTCCAGAATAACCCAGTGGTCGTAGTTATCCCTCAGGGCCAGAGAGATGGTACGGTCCAGCCCCTCTGCCTTCCCATTGATCTGCATGTTCCCCACCAGCAGAGTTCCTGTTTGAACACACAGAACTTTATTAGCATCACCAACAACAACACTAACACCTATCCACACATCATGTTCTCCACCTGCAGAGTTCCTGTTTGAATACACAGAACTTTATTAGCATCACCAACCACAACACTAACACCTAGGCACACATCATGTTCTCCACCAACAGAGTTCCTGTTTGAACACACTGAACTTTATTAGCATCACCAACAACAACACTAACACCTATCCACACATCATGTTCTCCACCTGCAGAGTTCCTGTTTGAATACACAGAACTTTATTAGCATCACCAACCACAACACTAACACCTAGGCACACATCATGTTCTCCACCTGCAGGGTTCCTGTTTCAACACACTGAACTTACCCCAATCACCAACCACAACATCAACACCTAATAGCACAGTTGGGTGGGTACAGATCTTGTTGATAAGAACATATTTGAAAAAAATGTCAGTATTTCATGAAAAGCATAACAGAAGAATATGAGAACTATAGCACCCTGTAATATGTT
>CM030187.1:15983956-15986456 GCA_017639675.1 Aplochiton taeniatus
GGCTACTTAACCACAACCGAATGGAGTAACAAACTTGGACTCAGTGTGTCCAAAGGAAAAGGACAGCCAGTTAGTAAAAGGGGTTTGACGTTTGAGGCGGGGGGGTTGGCGCTTTCTAATTATAAACCCTCACCACGGAGTTACCTCGCGGTCCATCTGCTGGCCGAATAAGATTAGCACGCGAGCGAAATCCTGCTGAGCTCTGGGACAATGCGGCAGCAGTCTACAGGTTCCATACCATGACGAACGATGCACTTTCGCAGGGGAATACTCTGAAACAACCTACGGAGTGTGAAGGAATACGATATCAGTACTACTGGGCACTAAAGGAGCAGTATAGGAGTACCCTAAATTGACCTATTACTACAGGAGTATACAGGAATATTCTCAATTTACATACATTACTGCAGGAGTATTTAGGAGTACTCTGAAATAACCTTGACTAAGCCAAGAGTCTATATTCTTACTACTACTACAGTGTACTGCAGCAGAACTCAATAAATATGGTTTGCTCAAATAAGCTATATTACTGCGTAATCTTACTCCTTGTTAGATGGCATATGCCACATCATATTCATCATTTGATAACCATGCAACAGATTGCAACAGATATTCAACTATTAAACTAATGATTCTACAGCCCTAAGGCCAAGTAATGGTTGTATTTTCTTCATACTCAAACACACACACACACACACAGACACACAAACTGTATATATATATATATATATATATATATATATATACACACACAGTATATACATATATCTATGTATATATGCATACTTAATAAGTTAACAATTCCATACCAGAGTTTTTCTAATCAACTCACACTGGAACTGTCCAAGGTGCTGAACACTTCCCTTACTCAGAGCAGGACAGGGAGGTCTGTATTATTGGAACTGTCCAAGGTGCTGAACCCTTACCTTCCTCAAAGTATCACAGCACTGGTTTTGTGCCCTGACCGTGGTCCTGAACACCTCCTCCCATCAAAGTAGCACGTCTGGTCTGTCATAGGACCTGTCCAAGGTGCTGAACAATAACCATCCTCAATGCAGCATAGGAGGTCTATATTATTGGAACTGTCCAAGGTGCTGAACTATAACCATCCTCAATGCAGCATAGGAGGTCTATATTATTGGAACTGTCCAAGGTGCTGAACAATAACCATCCTCAATGCAGCATAGGAGGTCTATATTATTGGAACTGTCCAAGGTGCTGAACAATAACCATCCTCAATGCAGCATAGGAGGTCTATATTATTGGAACTGTCCAAGGTGCTAAACTCCTCCTCTTCTCCAAGCAGGTCAGGTCTGGTCTACCATAGAGACCGCCCAAAGTGCTGAACTCCTCCTCGAGGCAAACACAAACCTATTGGCCCGTTCGTTTAGAAAGTGGTGGTCCCAGTATTTACGCTGCATAGAGTCTGTCCCCCTCTCCTTATACATCAGCAGATGGTCTTTGTTTGACGAGGCCACGCTGAAACAGCGTAATTGTTCCTGGAGCATTTATGATTTATGAAACACATCTGGCTCTAAAAACTTACCTACTCTCTCACTCACTCTCTCTCTCTCTCTCTCTCTCTCTCTCTCTCTCTCTCTCTCTCTCTCTCTCTCTCTCTCTCTCTCTCTCCCCTTTCCTTTCCTATGTCTGTTTATTTCTCTTCCCCTGTTCCATTTTATGGCTTCTGGATAAAAAAAGGAAAAGGAAGAATATCTATAATGTGGTTTCAATTAACAAACTTCAAAAGCCTTGGTTTAGAACACCTAGGAACTCCGGAGGGAAAGAATATTTATGAGTCCCGGGAAGTATTGGTTTTGAATTCTTGGTAGGAAAAGGGACACCTCATGTATCGTCCCAAATACGCATCCCGGGAAATCGATTTCTGAACTCTCCCTCCAGAAATTGAACGTGTAGCTTTTTGAGGAAGGCCCTGCCACACAAAATAACTCGGATCATTGCTCACGCCATTTCTGAACAGCGTCTGGAGTTCGTTCTGGGGGATGTTTGTTTTGTTTCCTATCCTCGATGTATTGTCGTGTGGAATGTTGTTGATGTTGTTGATGTTGTTTCTCTGGAGACAGCTTTGGGAAGGACAGTGACAGCGAAGAAACCAAATCAAATCTTATAAAGAAACCGCTCTGGAAGAGATATGGTCTGGAGGAATCACAAAGGCATTGTGTTGTCTGAGGTGTAAGGAAGACATTTCTTATACTATTACTATCTGCTCTGGTGAGCAGAGCGCACACACACACGCATGCACGCACGCACGCACACACACATGCATGCACGCACGCACGCACACACGCACGCAGGCACGCACGCAGGCACGCACGCACGCACGCAGGCACGCACGCGCACACGCACACGCACACACACACACAAACACAAACACAAACAGTGAACCAACTCACTGTCATTAGTTTTAAACTCAACACAATTACCTATTCAATTCATTATCATTAGCTATAAACTCACAAAGCTATCGATCTAAAATGAA
>CM030187.1:16003956-16006456 GCA_017639675.1 Aplochiton taeniatus
TGTGTCGGTCATATCAGAGCCATCCTATCAATCACATAATCAGTGGATACATTAACACACAAACACACACACACACACACACACACACACACACACACACACACACACACACACACACACACACACACACACACCAGTTTGGTGTACAAAAACGTTGTCCTCTCCATGTTTTATACCAGAGTAGTACACGACTTTAATTCATTTATTAAGAATCGATACACCAGCGGCACTTATATATGGATGGGTGTATAGGGTTATATAGTCGAGTAAACGTGAAACAAGTAGCTGCAGCTAAGGCTTACCACTAAGTATCATGAAGGCAAAATACTGAACTGGAGAAGCCGCTCTAAATTCCGGCTAAAGGTTACTGCGCTCCATAGCCTGCCAAACGACATCACGATCCGGCTTACCTTCCTCCCCTTGGAGCCGCCAACAGGCTTTACTGGAAGTTACCAAGTGTCAAGATGTCTTCTTTCGACCGAACTCTTGCTGTTTCAATTATTCGTATGGATATTCCTTTAGTTGCGCTAGGCTACCATCAATGGATGGACGGAAATGCAACGCAAAACACTCATACACGCACTTACGATAAAACTATAGAGGTCCTTTGCTCTTTTCGCTGTAGCACGCCCGTGAAGTTTCCTTTTGGCGATTCCCGTAAATTATCAATCAAACAAACAAACAACAAACCGTCCGACATCACTACATTTCCCCGCTGTCACGCGGGACGAATATAGGACCCAATGCGCACGCAGACCGTAGGTATAGATTCTGCTCCATAGACAGACGACTGCCTGTGGAATGAAACGAGGGAAGCTGAACCAAGTGGAGTCTCTGTGAGCGCGCGCGTAGGACTGGTCAAAGACTCTTTCCTGGTTCTCCAGCGCCCCCTCGTCATCAACCATACACGGATCTTTTAGAACCCAATATTAGAAAAAATGAATATACAACTTTAAAAAAGGCGGATTTGTGATGAGCAGGAAAATAATATGATATAAATAAGCAAGGGACCGTTAAATAGGTTTTCCGTTGATTTTTTCCCGTTGATTTTGTCTATGGAATAAAGCTGGTCAAACCAGTAAATAGAAACCTATGAACTCTAGGTAATGAAAGAATACAGTGACTGCGCTTGTGCATCTGT
Organism: Aplochiton taeniatus; assembly: GCA_017639675.1. Lineage (NCBI taxonomy): Eukaryota > Metazoa > Chordata > Actinopteri > Galaxiiformes > Galaxiidae > Aplochiton > Aplochiton taeniatus. The sequence continues at coordinate 16,005,098 of CM030187.1, forward strand.
GCGCGCGACGAACCCATTAAGGCTAATTGCTGGCTTACACCCTGCGCTGCAGCCTGGCCAAACTTGAACTGAGCCTATTATATAGTTTAGAGTTAGGCAAACTGTCAACGGATCTAATTATCTACCATGTGTCAAATTATGCAGTCTATCCAAGCGAAGTAAATGTAACATTCTGCAAATAAGAATATATACTGTACATATATATATATATATATATATATATATATATATATATATATATATATATATATATATATATATATATATATATATATATATATATATATATATATGTACGGGAAAAAACAGAGCTCTCAAAGATAATATTAATCAGAGTTTGGATTGCAATCCTAACATCCATGTAGGATTTTAAGACAAAACAATAGAAAACCAAATTCCATTAGAATATAGTATTTCTAATAATTCAAAAGGGCATAATGACTCGAAACGGTTGTTATGTTTGCAACCTATACATCTGCAACCTATAAGATATATTAAGTTCTGGACCCAGGCAAAATAATCAATATGATTAAGTTCCTATACAGGCCCAGTCGCTGCCAAAGGCTTACGTAGTTCAGCAAACGTCAGTGTTTGGCGAGTCACGAGCCATGCCGCTGTGTTTGTTATTCGTGGTCGTTGACAACTGTCTGGCTCCGCTCAGGTAAGATCAGGTGTCGGTTGGGGCTCGAGCTTGAGGGCTGTGAGAGGTAAGCCGTCACCATCTGGCGCACATTAGCAGGTGGAGGGCGGGCTAATGACATAATGACGTAGACGCCCCAGTAAACGACTTGGAGAGAGAGAGAGAGAGAGAGAGAGAGAGAGAGAGAGAGAGAGAGAGAGAGAGAGAGAGAGAGAGAGAGAGAGAGAGAGAGAGAGAGAGAATGGGGGAAGGGGGGGGGGGGGATTCGGAGTGAGAAGGGGAACAGAGAGGGAGGGAAGGGGGTTGGGGGCGGGGGGTAGAGAGTCGTTCTAAAAAGGCAATCAACTTGCAGTGTGGAGTACCACCATTCCCATTTTAATAATCAATACAATGCGTAAGGGGAGAAGGCCAATATATTTGATCATCTATTGCAGCGTGTTAATATCACCTACATATTTTGGTTCACGTTTGATTTCCCACTCTGAACTGCGTCTATGATAGTCCAACTTACTTCAGCACCAAGGACAGCGACATTGAAAGTGGGCGTAGGCTGTTCCAACAAACGTCCAACGGCCAAAGACGCTAAGATGCACTCACTTACAGACCAGAGAAAACTTTTAGGATCACTTCTTCGTAAAATTGGACAGCAACGTAACTACATGCTGAAAAAATACATATTTATTAAATTTGCAACATTTCTACTACCCTGTTTTTGCTTC
>CM030187.1:16011456-16013956 GCA_017639675.1 Aplochiton taeniatus
CGGGGTCAGAGTCAGTGGGCGGAGTCAGGGCCAGTGGGCGGACTCAGGGCCAGTGGGCGGGGTCAGAGCCAGTGGGCGGAGTCAGAGCCAGTGGGGGGGATCAGAGCCAGTGGGCGGAGTCAGAGCCAGTGGGGGGGATCAGAGCCAGTGGGCGGGGTCAGGGCCAGTTGGCTCTAACCTTTAGGGGTAGATAGATGGTGTGTGCGTGTGTGTGTGTGTGTGTGTCTGTGTGTTTGTGTGTGTCTGTCTGTGTGTGTGCGTGTGTGTGAGTGTGTGTCTTTGTGTGTATGTGTGGATGGTAGGGTGTGTGAATGTGTGTGAGTGTGTGTGTGTGTGTGTGGGTGTTTGTGTGTCTATCTGTGTGTGTGTGTGCGCTTCTGGACTGGGAGTCCATAAATAAACAACCACCCAATCAAAGACACACCTTCAGGCCATGATGGAAAGAAAAAGAACGTGTTTTGTTCAAAACACCGTGACCTCAGTCTCTGTTTCACACTCCTCTCTCTCTTCTCTGTTCTCTCTCTCTCTACCCTCCCCTAGAGACTTATAATAATAATAATAATATATAAATACATATCCTCTCCCTCTCTCTCTCTCTCACTCTCTCTCTCTCTCTATATATATATATATCCTCTGAACACGCTGAAGAAACAGGCTTCACTGCACAAACCTCAAGCTCTAAACAGGTTTACATAGATGATATGTCAATGTGTGTCTGGAATAATTCAGTCTGTATCATCTCTTGTCTGAACCAAACAGTGAATATAACAAATAAATAACAAAAAAAAGTTTACAAAGCAACTGCTTAACTCTTTGTTTTATTATTAATTTATATATATTTTTGCTATTTTTAAGTAAAAAAAAAATGCATCGAAGTGTACATTCTGTTTGTGTGTGTGTGTGTGTGTGTGTGTGTCTGTGTGTGTGTGTGTGTGTTCGTGTGTGTGTTGTTTGGTTTCGATATGCGTGGCTGTGTGGAGTAAGCGTTACATCTGGTGTCATGGCTGCCGTCTGACTTGACACTGATGTTGTTGTGTCTCCATCTTCTTCTGTGTGTTCTCATGGCAGCCAACATGACTCATGTCACTCTGCACAAGTGCGGGTGTGTGTGTGTGTTTGTGTGTGTGTGTGTGTGTGTGTGTGTGTGTGTGTGTGTGTGTGTGTGTGTGTGTGTGTGTGTGTGTGTGTGTGTTAGAGCATACTTCCTTTTGCTTTCCGACCACTTATGTTCGCTGGTCGAGGCAAGGGGCTGCTTTCAGAGCTCCACTAGGCTTAGTACCTGCAATGACATGAGAACACACACACACACACACACACACACACACACACACACACACACACACACACACACACTCACACATGCGTGCACACACACACACACATCTCACAGTCAGCTTAGGTCAACTTGAAACATGCCTGTTATATGATGTGGATAGGTAAAAAGGCTTGCTTCTCTATGCAGTTGCGGCCAATCTGTGCATCAACACACATTACCATCATTATCATCATTAACATCATTATCATTAAGCGGACAGAGAATCCCAGAGCCAGGCTGGGCCAGGAGAAAACCAGGTGAAAGATTAAAAAAAAAAGAAACAGAGAAACAAGAAACAAAAATAAAGTAGTCCCCCCTGCGCTGTTTCTGTCTGATTGGGTGTCAACTGACAGCAGACAAAATGAAGTGTTTGTCCCTGGCGTCTGAACTCACAAAACATAAACTTTCAATCTGGACACTCCGTCTCTCTGGCGTCCACTGGCTCTGTGTGCTGGCCTCCTCTAAGCCCCGTCGGGAAATCAAAAGCTCGGCAAAAAAGGAACAGCGCGCGGGCGAGGCTCACTATAGCCACGGCAACCAACTCATTCCGTTGTCAGGGGAACCAACTTGTGCTGTCGCCGACCGGCCTCAAACGCCAACCGGAGGAGAGAGAGCTGTGATGTTTCCTTGAGTAGTTTTGAGAACTGCTAATTAAATCAAAAGAATGACAAGGCCGTTGTTTGTTGGAAACGTGTCCTCTTTGAAAAAGCATAGTGTAGCCTGTCAAGTGACACACGGCAATATGGATTATTCCTAAAAGTAACTTTTAAAAAGTTACATTCATTGTATGGCTCAGCTGAAGTTGTTTATTTTATTTTAAAAACGAAGTTAAGTAACTTATCTGAAATAGGTTGTTCAAATGTTTGGAGTTGCCATGTTTCGGAAAGTTTCGGCAAATTTTCTTTTCTGGGATAAGGAAGGTTAGCATATACCCTAATGGCTAGACTAACTAACAGATAATTAGCTATGCTAACTGCAGTGCTAACTGTGACTTCATTAGCTAGGCTAACAGCTAGGCTAACAGGGACTGAATTAGCCTGCCTAACTGCTATGCTAACTGAGACTTAATTAGCCAGCCTAACAGCTAGAGTGATTGAGACTGTATTGGTTAGGCTAATAGCTCAACTTCAGCTAACTCTGTTTTCACATAGGGCTCAGGTCAAACCAAGCATTTCCTTGTGGAAA
>CM030187.1:16028956-16033956 GCA_017639675.1 Aplochiton taeniatus
TGAATCTATTGTCTTATCTGTGGATATTATATATTAATCTATTGTCTTTTCCGTGGATATTATATATTAATCTATTGTCTTATCTGTGGATATTATATATTCATCTATTGTCTTATCTGTAGATATTATATATTCATCTATTGTCTTATCTGTGGATATTATATATTAATCTATTGTCTTTTCTGTAGATATTATATATTCATCTATTGTCTTTTCTGTAGATATTATATATTAAGCTATTGTCTTTTCTGTAGATATTATATAATAATCTATTGTCTTATCTGTGGATATTATATATGAATCTATTGTCTTTTCTGTAGATATTACATATTAATCTATTGTCTTATCTGTGGATATTATATATTAATCTATTGTCTTATCTGTGGATATTATATATTAATCTATTGTCTTATCTGTGGATATTATATATTCATCTATGGTCTTTTCTGTAGATATTATATATGAATCTATTGTCTTATCTGTGGATATTATATATTAATCTATTGTCTTTTCTGTAGATATTATATATTAAGCTATTGTCTTTTCTGTAGATATTATATATTAATCTATTGTCTTATCTGTGGATATTATATATGAATCTATTGTCTTTTCTGTAGATATTATATATTAATCTATTGTCTTATCTGTGGATATTATATATTAATCTATTGTCTTATCTGTGGATATTATATATGAATATATTGTCTTTTCTGCAGGTATTATATATTAACCTATTGAAAACCCATCTTTCCTGTTGGTATTATATATTAATCTGTGGTCTTTCCTATTGATATTATATATTAATCAATGTGTTGTCTAACCTGTTTATATTTCATACGGTATATGAATCTGTTTTCTTGTCTATACTCTTATAAATTAATAAGTGATAATAAGTATTAAATATGAATCTGTTTTCTTATCTATACTCTTATTAAATATGAATGTGTTCTCTTTCCGTCACCTTCCTATAATAACACTCACACGCACACACGTGCACACACACATACACACACAGACACACACACACGCACACGCACACACACACACACAAACACACACACACACACACAAAAAGGGAGAGCGTAGATGAGTCTGTGGAGCAGAGCTATGTGTGTGCCTCACCTCATCCTCCGCTGGTTACTTACACACCCACCCACGCACACACACACACACCATAAAGGTGTGTGTGTGTGTGTGTGTGTATGTGTGTGTGTCTCCTCGTCCACCCTGCTTCTCTGGGGATGTCACTGTGATTGATGGATGGTTCAGCTGGAGAAGAGAGGATCAATAAGTATTAAAGTTGATAGCTTGTTCCCCCTTCAGGTACTTTGGAGAGCACACACACACACACACACATACACACACACACACACACACACACACACACACACACACACGCAAACACATATGCAAACACAAACACACACACACACACACACACACACACACACACACAAACATACACACACACACACACACACACACACACACACACACACACACAACCACACACACACACACACACACACACACACAACCACACACACGCAAACACACACACAAACACACACAACCCCACACATACACAACCACACACTTGTACCCACGCACACACACACACCCACACACACGCAAACACACACACAAACACACACAACCCCACACATACACAACCACACACTTGTACCCACGCACACACACACACCCACACACACGTGTGCACGCATTCTCTCCCTTTCACTCACCCAAACACGCAAAAATATTTTCCTGTTCACACTCACTAACCCCCCCCCCCCTCCCCCCCCACACACACACACACACACACACACACACACACACACACACAAACACACACACACACACAAACACAAACACACACACACACACACACACAAACACACACACACACACACACAAACACACACACACACACACACAAACACACACACACCCACCCAAACACACACACACACACACACACACACACACACACAACCAAAACTCGATGCTTGTCACACACACAAACCACTCTCTCTCACTCTCTCTCTGACTCTCTCTCTCTCTCCCCCCCCCTCTCTCTCTCTCTCCCCTCTCTCTCTCTCTCTCTCTGACTCTATCGCTCTGTCTGACTCATAGATCATAACACAGCACCACAGATCATAACACAGTTGTAAATCAATCACAATAACGATAACATATTCATCTGCAGATTGAATCAATGTATGAATGGATGATGTAAGTCATCTTTCTAACACACACTATCTCTAGGTGCCCCATCAATGTTGCTGCTTGAACGTGTACACACACATCAATGTTGCTGCTTGAACGTGTACACACACATCCCCGGTCACCAATCAATCATACAGCAATAGATATCAGGCTATATGTGCATACACGTATATTTTATGAAGGAAAATGTGAATACGTAAATAAATATAAAAATAAGCTAGATGACAGGAGAGGAGGTATCAAGGTCGAGCTTGTTAAATAATTGGCTGTGAGAATGTGAATATGAATCTAGTATTTTTTTCATTAACACAACACACATCTACCCAAATCTGTTAGCTCTGATAGAAATATACACATTAATCATAAATTGACTTGTAAGTCTTGTGTATGTCCATAAAACATATGGGGGGGGGGGGGGGGGGGGGCGGTAAAGAAAGAAATAGCTTTTAGGTCTAATATCCTAATCTCAGAACGAGTAAACCCTCCTCTCTGAATCAGACCAAACATCACACACACACACACACACACACAACACTCCCTCTTCTGCAAGCAATCGAAGAGGCATGTGGAGACGTTGAGGGAGAGAGAGAGAGAGGGAGATAGAGAGAGAGAGAGAGAGAGAGAGAGAGAGAGAGAGAGAGAGAGAGAGAGAGAGAGAGAGAGAGAGAGAGAGAGAGAGAGAGAGAGAGAGAGATGAAGAGACAGAGAGAGACAGAGAGAGACAGAGAGAGATGAAGACAGTGACTTTGCTGAAGGGTTGCATGTGAGGTGGTGAAGGTAACAATGACAGATTCTACCCCTGGGGTATTTTTTTCAATCAAAATACCATTCTGTGTGTAAGTCTACATTCAGTTTGTGTATTTGTATAATTGTGTGTGTTTCTGCGGTGTGTGTTTCTGTGTGTGTACGTGTGTGGGTGTGTGTTAGTCTGTGTGTGTGTGTTTTTTTGGTCATGTGTGTCTGTGTGTGTGTGTGTGTGTGTGTGTGTGTGTGTGTGTGTGTGTGTGTGTATGTGTGTGTGTGTGTGTGTGTGTGTGTGTGTGTGTGTGACACGTTTCCCTTATTTAATGGCCCTCAGCAAGGAATAAGTAAAAGTGAAGTGGAGTGCCTAAAGTCTCAGTGGTGGCAAAAATACTCCAGGATACTTTAGTGTCAGACTAATTAAATCACATCATTAATTATACATACACTGGACTGTCACAGGTTTTCCTCTTGATCAGTGACATTTAGCCTTAAAAGTCAAACTGAACATGACCTATAGGGAATTCTGGGCACTGTGGGCAGTCTTATTGACTAGTCGAATAAAAATAAGCAGTAAAAACAACATTTTTTAAAGTAATTTGTGATCGCCTTTCAGGCCACTCAAGGTCGTCTTACAATGGTTAACACGGTAACAGGACAGAAGTATGAAACGTAAAAACAGATCAAAACTAGAACGTCACTCCAATAATAATTGAAGGGGATATGTGGTTAGTAATTGTTTCTTAAATTGCTCTTTTTACCTCCCTTTCAAAATCAACAAAATGCTTTTTTTTTTTTTTTAAATAAGTGATCCGATCCAGTGGACAAGTTGCCTAAAGGTACAATATATTTGCATTTAAATAGGCAAAGCATTTACCTTACACTTCAAAATGTGAGTCCTGGTCGATTTGTCAATTTACATTTCTCTACTGCCATCATGTGGTGGATCGCAGTGTGCCTGTGTGGTCAAGATAGACACGAACCACTTATTTATTAGTTCCACGAGCATATAGTCACAGTGAAGACTAATCGTATTCATCTGAGGGCAGACTTCTTTTCCATTGGTCAGTGATCATCAAAATATATTTTACCTATACTTTTTTGACAGTGATGTCCACTCACATTTTGTATCTACCCTGACCAGCAGAAACACCTCCAAATGAACAGTGTACCCAGAGATTTAGAACTGAAACGGAGTTTATTCACTAACTATCTGCTGCCACCTGGTGGTCATTTAATGTCCCTACACGGTCTACATCTGGACTGTCTTGTGCTGCTCTTAAAGAGCTATAAGCTGTAGGACTACTACCAACCTGTCATGTAGTTTCATTCCTACGCTAATTTCACTCATTCATTGATTATACAGATTACTTAACTTCATTAACTGAGCTCGGTCAGTTAAAATTGGGTTGGAACAAAGACTTGGCTTTGATAACATCTGTATCCAACAGCCTACAACTGAAATTTGTTTTTCTTAGTTTAACTGAGCAAAGCAAGTTAAAGTAGGGTCGGAATATAAGCTTACACATTGGTATCTTTGCAATCCTGTTCTACACGGCAAAACTACATTGCAAGCAGTTCAGACGATTGTAATATCTGTATTCGACTTAAAACGGCTTTCTCTTATCTACTGGACAAGCATAAGCCTACAACTGAAGTTTGTTTTTCTTAGTTTGTGCTCTAGGTACATCCATGAAAATAGTCCATGCTACTGCCTGCTTGGATCTTATCATCTGCTAAATGCAACTAATATAAATTAGTCACCATGCCAACGAGGTGACATTGAAAGACCCGTTCCAAATAAATATACACAATAAGCGTACAGCTGGATCTGGGCCAAACTATTTCTCATGGGATATGTGGGAGTTTCTAAATGCTATGAATCGAGCATCAAGATTCTTTTACATTATGTACTGACCGCCGAAACAATTATCACCGTTTCAACTTGGCTCTTGCACTCGCGATATTTCTGTGAAATGTGTGCAGATTTAAATGTGGTCTCTAGAGGACGCTATTGCCTCAACAACATT
>CM030187.1:16046456-16048956 GCA_017639675.1 Aplochiton taeniatus
CCAATTTAATAAATGTAGAAAAATACGGTCAATATTTTGCCAGACTGCATCTATTAAATTAGGCTGTGTAGGCTACGCGTTTTTGCGGGTATAATAGACCAAACTTTCGAATTCCAAATAAAGTGAGTTATTACCTGAATCGAATCAATAACCAGATTCTGACTGCCACTGTCGAATATGTTGTCGGTAAGAATCGTGCCCATCGGATGACCGGGATTCGGTGTGCCAGGGCTGTTCTTGATCGCATTGGAGTTGACTATTATTGACCCGGTGCAGGAAGAGGCCCAAAACGTCAGCAACAAGTACATCGAAACGGGGAATACAGAAGATACCGACATTATGTTCGAAAAACTATACCGACTATGTGATAAAAGGCAATGGTCACCAAACTGGCCCCGAGTATCCAAAAGTGTCTGTATTTTACGCACAAGTCTTTGAGCCGCGGTGCGCCACTTCTATGGTGAATGGAGTTCTGTCTCCTCAATCGAACCTGACGCTTCATTTATACGATGCGCTCTTGTTTGTATACCCGCCCTCCAGCTAAGAGTGACAAAGGAGGATGAAATTTCAAAAGGACTGCGCCTGTGACGCGCCTCGTCAGGAGCCCGTTCATCCATTGGGCCGTGCGGGAATCCAATCCAAAAATGCCCCGCAGTGTTTGTGTACAATTATCAGCCATGCTCTCTAGGGTGGCAGATCAAACGCACATCACCGACAGGCCGTACACACATTCTTTGATGGACACATAGGCCAAAATGACCCCAAAATCTCTCAAAATGTTTGGCTGCCTTTATGTATACATACATATATGTCTTTGTTCCTTCGTCAATAGTTAATATTTCTGTAGGTAAAAGTTAAACTCTTTTAAATAAGTTTAAGGCTGGCGTTAGATGTTTGCAGGTATGTTTTACGTTTATCTAAAATATTAAAAAGATTCCGTCAGAATTGGTTGCATGTGATCTGAGCCATGACAAGCATGAGATAAAAAATATATTTATATATTTTATCAATTCATTTTGGCATATTTATTTTATCTGGTCAAAGTTATAGGTCAAATAAAGGCTATACCCTAAATCCACACGTTTTAGAAAGAAGGGTGCGTGGCTCAGACGGCCTTTAGGATCTCTCATTCAAGCCGTCTCTTCCCCCATTAACGCCATGCGATCCTATTTGTAATGTATGTCTTTGAAATGCTGTTGATTAGGGGAGCAGATAGACAAGGATCAAAGAAGACTTGGGATATGCAAATAGGCGGAGAAAGAGAAGTTTACGGAATTAATTAGCCATTGAAGGCAACTAAGTGCTTTTAAATCAAATATGGGTTGATTAGCATCTTGAGATAACAAACTCACCTTCAGAATTGGTCTGTCATAAACTTTATCGTTGGCTTGTAAAACAATTAGGCCTGTGTCCCGTCCGTTAGAACTGGTGTGATTGCTAAACAGCATCTTATTTTAAGAGCGGTTAAACAATTTGCATCAAAAAAGAATTGTGCGTAAAATACCAAATGTAAAAACATACTGGATTGGAGAACACTATATCCTAAAACGATTTAAAGCTTTATCTGCGCATTGAAAATGTACTTTACGCGCAGTTTGTTTTATTGTATCCATTATAAAATAGCCTAGCGTTTCATTGGCTCGTGAAGACTAACTATTATTACATTTTACATCAAGAGGCAGACTTCTCCAGCTAACTTTTGCTTAGTCTGCATAAACTGAATCGGCTCCAATAACAGTTTAACAGTTTTAGAATGCACGCTGTCTGCCAAACACTCATCACCAGCCCCTCCCTACATCCCAGCGCTTTGAAGTCTCGGTCACAGATTTCCCTATAATGGACCACTACAAGACAAACGCTCAATACACTTCATTAAGCCTGAATTGAGTAGCATTCATCCCACTTCTTTTGGTCTTTCGCTTTGTTTTAATTGTACCACCAGAGCCTGCGGTGGTGTAAAACAGCTTCGGTGTAAAATAGCCTTTGATGGGGGACACATCAAACGCTGGGTTGAACTCCTCTCCTAATCGGGGACTTCACGCGGGCACAGCCTTCTCACAAACAATCCGTTTGCTCCGCGGCTTTTAACGCGCGGGGGGTTCAACGAGACATTGTACTCAGCAAATTCATTTTGGTTTCGAGGGCAGGTAATCCTGTTTTGAAATGCCTAGTTGCGACTTAATCCCGTCTAGTATACTGGCCAGGGTCTGTGTTAAAGTGTTAAATAAATACACTATCAGTCATGTTAAATTGAGACGTAAAGTGGTGATTGTTGGGTTTAACGCCGATAAGGCGTGCCCATAAAAAGACAGGTGTTTCGCCTCACTATCCTGCTGTGAGAAATCTGCAGTTACCAAAGCCAGCTGTAATAGGGTTATTAGCATGTAGTTAGCTTTAAAAACAACCGCCTCAAACAGGCTGCAGAATACAGTGTATATGTTCACCCTGGCTCAGGAAAGCAACAAGAGCCGAGAGAGCGCGAGAGAGAGAGAGAGAGAGA
>CM030187.1:16056456-16058956 GCA_017639675.1 Aplochiton taeniatus
TTGAAAGTAAAAAAATATATAAAGAAATGTAGGCAATAGGCAATGAAAGAAACAAGAGAATGCCAGAGAGACGGGTAAACAGGTAAACAGGTAAACAGGTAAACATCTAACAGTGTGTGGTCTCACCAGCAATGAAAAGACAAAGAGAGAGAATGACAGAGAGACAGGTAAACAGGTAAACAAGTAAACGGGTAAACAGGTAAACGGGTAAACAGGTAAACATCAAACAGTGTGCGGTCTCACCAGCTCCACGCGTCCGAACCCTCCAACGCCCAGTGTGTCGATGATGTTGAAGTCCGCCAGCTTCAGCCCCGAGTAGAAGGCGTTCTCCGCTTCGTACCTGCATTTTTTCACGTGAATAAAGGGGAACTTCTTAGAGGTGTGGATGGAGTAGGTGATGGGGAGGAGGGAGGAGGAGGAGGAGGAGGAGGAGGAGGGGGGAGGTGAGGGGACAGGAAGACTGTTCTCCCTCTCCCTCTCTCTCTGGGCCGGCGCTGGGAGAAGCTCCCTCATTTCCCCTGTGGGTCGGTTCTGGTTCTGATTGGTCCAAATCAGAAGGTACAGCACAATCAGCTGGACCAATGGGATAGCCGTCAGCAATGGGGTCAGAACCAATGAGTCCAGTTAGTCAGTCTGTCTGTCTGTCTGTCTGTCTGTCTGTCTGTCTGTCTGTCTGTCTGTCTGTCTGTCTGTCTGTCTGTCTGTCTTTCTGTCTGTCTGTCTGTCTGTCTGTCTGTCTGTCTGTCTGTCCGTCCGTCTACCTGTCTGTCACAGTTTGTAGTCTATGCTAACACCTAGCTGTTTGTAGTTAGCTTGGGCAGTTTGTAGTCTACGTTAGCCTGAGCAGTTTGTAGTCTACGTTAGCGTGGACAGCCTGTTGTAAGTAAACTGTCTCTCCACAGTTATCCTTCAAAACAAAAGCGTGCCCTCAGAATCTGTCACCTCAGGAGAAGGTCCTGCACAGGGCCTGAAGAAGAGCGAGTTCAAAGGAGGACTTAAAGAGCCATTTCCTGTTGACCTGGCGCAGCAGGGAGGGGAGTGGAGCGGGAGCAAGGCGTGTTTCGGCCAGATCGCCCAGTGTCTGTCAGGTAACTACGGTTACAGTCACCGCCCTCAGTCTGTCAGTCCGTCTGTCTGGTCGTCGTGGAGACAAGCCTGTCCTCCAAAACGTAGTTTTTCAATGTAGAAAAAACAGCAAAAAAACGATTCACGTCAGCTGAAAATCCTCATCCGCGCGTCACAAAGTGAAGGAGTGGCAGGGAACCAGAAACACTTCACAAACGACCACCTGTTGAAGTTCCTTGTCACCACGGCAACTCAGTAAAGTTAGGAGATATTGTTCTCCGGTTCAAACAGCAGGTTTTAACTTCAGTAAAGTAAGGAGATGATGCTCTTAAATTAAAACAGCATGTTTTAACTTCAGTAACGTAAGGAGATGATGCTCTTCAATTAAAACAGCAGGTTTTAACTTCATTCTGCACCGCATTCCATATCTCCACACACGGTGACTGATGGCTATAATCAAATCTGTCAATCCAGAAGTATGACGAACGCCGGCTAGTATCCTGTAAAGTATGAAGAGGAGTAGCTCTGAGCGTCAGTGTCCGAGCCAACAACAACGTCCAAATGTGTCTGTGGAGCCCTACTAGCTCTAATACTATCTGGGGGGGGCGGGTCAGGGGGGCGGGGGGGGGGGCAGGCTGGGTGACTGGCTGGGTGACATGTTGGTTGGCTGGCTGGGTGACTGGCTGGGTGACTGGCAGGGTGACTGGTTGGGTGACTGGCAGGGTGACTGGCTGGGTGACTGGCAGGGTGAGTGGTTGGGTGACTGGCAGGGTGACTGGCAGAGTGACTGGTTGGGTGACTGGCAGGGTGACTGGCTGGGTGATTGGTTGGCTGGCTGGGTGACTGGTTGGCTGGCTGGCGGGGTGACTGGTTGGTTGGCTGGCTGGGTGACTGTAGTGTCGCTGTCTGTATTTTTAGCATGTGAACATTGCTAGAAGTTCACCTAGTTAGAATGTTTCAAACACCTCTGTGACTGTCAGCCCCCTGACACACACACCTCCCCAAAATACGCTGCACTCACTTGCATACACACATGCACAGCCTACATAGAAATCTACCTCCACGTGACAACCTGTTGCTATTCCTACACACACACACACACACACACACACACACACACACACACCTCCCTGATACATAACGTACATACACACATACCTCCATATGAAAAACCTATTCCTACGCAGACACACACACACACACACACCTCCTCCCTCCTCACCAGGCCCTGTATACAGGTATCTGGTGTACTGTAAAGAAACTCAGTCTTAGTACATAGTGTTCCCTTCCATGTTGATCAGATCTGGCCATGGACCCTAACTCTAACCCTAACCCCAACCCAAACCCTAAGCTTAACCCTAAGCCTAAGCCTAAGCCTAAACCTAACCCTAACCATGACCCTAAGCCTAAGCCTAGCCCTAACCTGAACCCTAAC
>CM030187.1:16063956-16066456 GCA_017639675.1 Aplochiton taeniatus
AATATACACATTACATAAGTGTCTCCTGAGATCGGGTTCCTGTCGTCAACAAGACAGAGGATACAACCCCCCACTCGCCTGGTCTGCTCCAATACAGCAACAAACAGCCTACAAACAAATACAACCAGGTACAATCAATACTCACCTACCGAATCAAGTATAAAATATATCCTCAAATCATGTAAAAATAAATACCTATTTATTTATTTAAATAGAATTTCAAGTCAAATCAATGACCTACTGACGGTAGACAACGCAAACAATAACAGTTTTATCAGATAGGAAATATATAATATATATATAATAATAAATATAGTGAGTAGAGAGAATTTAAAATGTTTGAGCCCTCTTAAGTAAGTCAAGAGATTAACTAAAACTGTAAACTTCAGTAAACTGAATTCTAACCCAAACTTACCCAACTAACTCACTAAACTAGTGATTATACTGTTTTCATAACCAAACTTACCCAACTAACTCACTATACCAGTGATTATACTGTTTTCATACCCAAACAAACTCAAGTAACTACATAATAATAATAATAATAATAACTTCATATTTATATAGCACCTTTCTTATACCCAAGGTCGCTTTACAGGGAAAATACACAGGACAGCACAAAACAGACAAGGAACAGAAGGCAGATAAGGAGATGAATGACTGTGCGTGTGTGTGTGTGTGTGTGTGTGTGTGGGGGCGGGGGGGGGGGGGGGTAGAATTAGTGATTGAAGGCTATGTTGAACAGATGAGTTTTCAGGGTTGACTTGAAGTTGTCCAGAGAAGGGGCGTTGCAGATATACACAGTTTAGTATATAAAGCAAACTGCCAACATATGCTTTGGCTTATGCGATGGATTATAGTAACATCTATAGACAGAGGGGTAACCCTGTATATAAACCAAATAATAATACAATATATCATATATTATAATATAATTACAATAACGTCAGAGAGCAGAAAAAAGAACAAACTGTAAACCAAAATAAACAGAAGTGGCAGTAATTAAAGCTGTCCTATGTCAACCTTGAGAAGACACCCCCACACACACACACAGACACACATAGATACACAGACACACACACACACACACACACACACACACACACACAGACACACACACACACACACGCACACTGCTGCCAGTAATAGAAGGTGTTTATACCGCTACAAGTCCCTCACACCAGGCCACATGTGATTCTGTGTGTGTGTGTGTGTGTGTGTGTGTGTGTGTGTGTGTGTTTGTTTGTGCCTGTGCATTAGTGTTTGGGGATGTAATTGTGTGCATGTGTGTGTGCATCAAACAGCATACACCTCTCTCGGACGGCTGGCGAGGTTTAGCGGAGGTTAGGTTTACAAACATAATCCTCTGTTCCACAGCCCTCTGCAGAAACGACTGACCTCTGAGATAGAGTGGTCAAGCCCCGGGAAGGTGTGTGTGTGTGTGTGTGTGTGTGTGTGTGTGTGTATGTGTGTGTGTGTTTGTCTGTGTGTGTGTGTGTGTGTGTGTGTGTGACACAGGGATAGAAGGAGAGAAGAGGAGATAGAGAGATGAAGATATAGTCCACACACACACACACACACACACACACACACACACACACACACACACACACACACACACACACACACACACACACACACAGAGCTTCAATACTTTTTGGCCATTAAAAGAAATAACCCACTTTCAGAGTACCTGTCCATGGTTTCAGATCAAAAACTGAGGAAAACATTGACAGCAGGGCTCCAGTGGAGAGACTGACACAGACCCACTTCATCTTAAACTAGGACTAAACATCTGAAAAGCAGCGGGAACATATTTCTGAAATGAAAAAACAAGGGGGGTGGGTGTCAAATGAGGAGGGTGTATTGGGCTATGAAATGGATCGGCCCAGACAGACCTGGCTACCAAAGGAGGATAGAGAGAGTCAGCAGGGCTCCAGTGGAGAGACTGACACAGACCCACTTCATCTTAAACTAGGACTAAACATCTGAAAAGCAGCGGGAACATATTTCTGAAATGAAAAAACAAGGGGGGTGGGTGTCAAATGAGGAGGGTGTATTGGGAGAGGGATGGGAGGAGGAGGAGGAGGAGGAGGAGGAGAGGGAGGGGAAGGAGGAGGAGGAGGAGAGGGAGGGGACGGAGGAGGAGGAGGAGGAGGAGGAGGGGGAGGGGGAGGAGGAGGAGGAGGAGGAGGAGAGGGAGGAGAGGGAGGGGAAGGAGGAGGAGGAGGAGGAGAGGTAGGGGAAGGAGGAGGAGGGGGTGGGTGTCAAATGAGGAGGGTGTATTGGGAGAGGGATGGGAGGAGGAGGAGGAGGAGGAGAGGGAGGAGAGGGAGGGGAAGGAGGAGGAGGAGGAGGAGGAGAGGTAGGGGAAAGAGGAGGAGGAGAAGGAGGAGGAAGAGGAGAGGGAGGGGGAGGAGGAGGAGGAGGAGGAGGAGGCGAGGGAGGAGAGGGAGGGGAAGGAGGAGGAGGAGGATGAGGAGGAGGAGGAGAGGTAGGA
>CM030187.1:16068956-16073956 GCA_017639675.1 Aplochiton taeniatus
GGAGGAGGGTGAGGGTGAGGAGGAGGAGGGTGAGGAGGAGGAGGAGGAGGGTGAGGGTGAGGAGGAGGAGGGTGAGGAGGAGGAGGGTGAGGAGGTGGGAGGTGAGGAGGAGGAGGGTGTGGAGGAGGAGGGTGAGGGTGAGGAGGATGAGGAGGAGGGTGAGGGTGAGGAGGATGAGGAGGGTGAGAGTGAGGAGGTGGGAGGTGAGGAGGGTGAGGGTGAGGAGGAGGAGGGTGAGGAGGATGAGGAGGAGGGTGAGGAGGAGGAGGGTGAGGAGGATGAGGAGGAGGATGAGGAGGAGGGGAAGGATGTGGGAGGAGGGGAAGGGTGAGGATGTGGGAGGAGGGGGAGGTGGGGGGCTAGCCAGGCTAGCCAGCATCACCAGTGTATTATGGTGTAAATGAGGTCGCTAAGGAAACCTACAAAGGCCTCTGAACAATGAGAGTTGAAGATCAAAACCAGAATAATTAAACATGAATAACTTATTCATCATGACAAGTAAAACTTTGTTAGTCAGTGCTGTGTGTGTGTGTGTGTGTGTGTGTGTGTGTGTGTGTGTGTGTGTGTGTGTTTCTTTTTCCTGTTCTCCACGTGTAAACATGTAAATACACCTGTTTTATATGCAGAGGTTGAATGTGTTATGTGTGATATGTGTTCTAAAGCAAGTTGGAGTGGTGTGTGTTTATTTGTGTGTTGCCTGGTGAGTTTATCCGTGTGTGTGTGTGTGTGTGTGTGTGTGTGTGTGTGTGTGTGTGTGTGTGTGTGTGTGTGTGTGTGTTCACCAACCTGGCTTTAGCTCCTGCGTCTTCGTAACCCTTGTTGGACACGTCTTCCAGTCCTCCAATCAGATGCTTGAATGAGCTGAAGAAGGAAGTAGATGACAACCAATCACTGACCCTGCTCGTTTTACAACCACCAATCAATAAATCTGTACCAGCCAATAACTCAGTAACCTAGCTAATCTATTTATGACATGCAAATACAAATGTAACAATTATTTATTAAATTAGTATTTCAAACTGTTGAATAAATTGGACATGGCACGGAACTGGCAGTCTGTGTTGAATCCCACAGTCAGTGAGTCAAGGGACCCCCCTACTCCCCTCCAGGAGTGCCTGTCAAAAGCATCAAGCGCGCCTTCCCTGAAGGTGCCTATGGGAATAGACCCATTGTGTCTCTGTCAGTCTAACATGCAACGAGAGAAACCACCCCCAGGGGGCAGCATAGACACTTCTCTTAGTCTGGCTCAAGCAAACGGTATATATGTTGAAAGAGAAGAAAAAGACGATAGGTCTGTATATCAAACGCTCTTAGGAGAAGTGTTTGGAGTTCAGTTCAAATTAATTTCAACCTTGTGCAATAAAACACTGGAATGTTCAAGAGTCGTTTAAAATGAAGCTCCTCCTATGTTGGATTTGGAATGTTTGAGAGTCATTTAAAATGAAGCTCATCCTATGTTGGATCTGGAATGTTTGAGAGTTGTTTAAAATGAAGCTCCTCCTATGTTGGATCTGGAATGTTTGAGAGTTGTTTAAAATGAAGCTCATCCTATCTGAGTCGAATGAACACAGGCTCTAAGAGCCAAGGCGAAGAGTCCTTTAGATATTAATATTCAAATAATTTGCCGAACATAAAGACCTGAGATGTTTGCCGTCTGACCAGTATCAATGCCATAAATCTACTATTTGAAACTCAAAGGTGAACTCAAACTGATCATACGCCCATTATAATAACATATAACATAACTTTATAGAATCGAATTACGTTCCATTGTGTGTGATTCTCAGAGGAGTTTTATATTATTATTATATTTTCTCCTCAAAGCTTGTGTCAACATGGATATCGTTTGCAGGCTTTTATGCATAAACAACCTATTACTATATTCCATCCACAGTATCGCGTGTTGGGTAATGCTGATTGATGCAGGGTGATTTGGCCTGACTAACCCTATTATGGAAAGCCAACGTTGGAGGGTAATACAATAACATCCACCGACCAACAATTTACAAAACGTGACTGTCCCAAAACACGAATCTGAACTGGAATAATTTGATGACGAGTGCGTCTGTATCCTTCATCTAAACGGGGGACCGGGCAAGCAAATGGAACACAGCGTGGTGTGTTTCAACTCTGGGCTTTCCCTGCGCTCTTACCAAATACATTTTGGTGTTCCTCAATTTGATTATCTCTCCGTCTGATTGATTTCATTTCATTTGAATCTGTCTTGTCTTCGTGTTCAGCAGGGCGTTAAAAGGTTCAAATCAGAGAGAGAGGGATGGAGGGAGAGAGAGAGAGAGAGAGAGAGAGAGAGAGAGAGAGAGAGAGAGAGAGAGAGAGAGAGAGAGAGAGAGTGAAAGAGAGAGAGAGAGAGAGAGGGATGGAGAGAGAGAGGGAGGGAGAGAGAGAGGGAGAGAGGGATGGAGAGAAATAGAGAGAGAGAGAGAGAGAGAGAGAGAGAGAGAGAGAGAGAGAGAGAGAGAGAGAGAGAGAGAAAGAGAGTAACCCTGAGGCTAGCCGTCTCTTTCCCTATTTCTGTTTGTACGGGTGTCCGTGTGCCTATGTGTGTATGTGTGTGTGTGTGTGTGTGTATGTGTGTGTGTGTGTATGTGTGTGTGTGTATGTGTGTGTGTGTGTATGTGTGTGTGTGTGTATGTTGTGTGTGTGTGTGTGTGTGTGTGTGTGTGTGTGTGTGTGTATGTGTGTGTATGTTGTGTGGGTGTGTATGTGTGTGTGTGGGGAGGGGGGGGGGGGGCTCAGGGAGACTCTCAAACGATTCCTGTTCCAGAATAGAAACACTTCTCTCTGAGGGCTTGCATACCCTTTCCCTCTCTCCCTCCCTCCCTCCCTGCCTCCCTCCCTGCCTTCCTCCGTTTCTCTACCCCCCCCCCCCCCCTCCTTTAAATACACACACCATAATAATATGGACGGTTAACAAACATGTGTGTGTTACTTCCAGCTTAGCAGAAGAAACAGAGAAGAGAGATAGTTATACAATCACGTATGTGCGCACACACACACACACACACACACACACACACATGGGACATCCTCTACTCACTCTCTGTCTATGACCAGACAGGTTACGGCCTCAGCAGCAATGACATTGGCTGTTCGGATATCCTCCCTGTAAACACACACACACACACACACACACACACACACACACACACACACACACACACACACACACACACGATACTGTACACATACACACAGACACAGTTGTACATACAGATAGAGACACAAACTGACTCTTTGGTAAGAAAAAAAAAAATTCTGTCCCCAAAAAATACCGTAACCATGGTAACCAATTGAAAGAACCTTAAATCCCAAACTGAAGATTCCGTGAATCGTTCCATTGGCATTGTCACCACGGAAACACAGAGACACTGATTTTATGTGTGGCGTTTTGAATCAAGAGCACAGAGTCGGATGAAAGATTGACAGTCATCATAAACCATAGCAAAGATAATAATGATAAAAAGAATCATTCGAATTATAACCATAATCATAATTATAATAATATCATTATCTGCATGATCACAGTCATAAGCATAATCATTAACTTAATCATCATAATAATTATTATCATCATCATCAGAATAACATAATAATCACAGCTCGGTAAAAAGAAAAACACTTTGCATGATGAGAATACCACAAGTCAAGAAACCAACAACTGTTTAAACAATCTATTAAATCATCATCATCATCATCATCTTCGTCCGCTTATCCGATCGGGTCGCGGAGGTAGTAGTTCCAGCAGAGAGCCCCATCCTTCCCTTTCCCGGGCCACATCCGCCAGCTCTGACTGGGGGATTCCAAGGCGCTCCCCGACCAGCATGGAGATATAATCCCTCCACCTGGTCCTTGGTCTGCCCCGTGGCCTCCGCCCAGCTGGACGTGCCTGGAACACCTCCCTAGGGAGGCGGCCAGGTGGCATCCTAACTAGATGCCCGAACCACCTCAATTGGCTCCTTTCTACGCAAAGAAGCAGCGGATCTACTCGGAGTCCCTCCCGGATGACTGAACTTCTCACCCTATCTCTAAGGGAGAAGCCAGCCACCCGCCGGAGGAAACTCATTTCGGCCGCTTGTATCCGTGATCTCGTTCATTCGGTCATGACCCATCCTTCGTGACCATAGGTGAGAGTAGGAACAAAGATAGACCGGAAGATTGAGAGCTTTGCCTTTCGGCTCAACTCTCTCTTCGTTACAACGGTGCGATACAGCGACTGCAATACCGCTCCCGCTGCTCCGATTCTCCGGCCCAACTCACGTTCCATTTTCCCGTCACTCGAGAACTAAACCCCAAGATACTTAAACTCCTTCACTTGGGGTAAGGACTCATTCCCTACCTGGAGTAAACACTCCATCGGTTTCCTGCCGAGAACCATGGCCTCAGACTTGGAGGTGCTGATCTTCATCCCAGCCACTTCACACTCGGCTGCAAACTGATCCAATGAGTGCTGAAGGTCGCAGGCTGATGGCGCTATCAGTACCACATCATCCGCAAAAAGCAGTGACGTGATCCCAAGCTCACCAAGCTGCAGCCCTCCTCCCCGGCGGCTGCGCCTTGAAATCCTGTCCATGAATGTCACAAACAGAATCGGTGACAAAGCGCAGCCCTGTAGGAGACCAACCCTCACTGGAAACGAGTTTGACTTACTGCCGAGAACCCGGACACAGCTTTCGCTTTGGGAGTACAGAGATTGGATGGCCCTAAGTAGTGACCCCCTCACCCCATACTCCCGCAGCACCTCCCACAATAGCTCCCTGGGGACCCGGTCATACGCCTTCTCTAAATCTACAAAACACATGTAGACCGGATAGTCATACTCCCAGGCCCCCTCCAGGATCCTTGCGAGAGTAAAAAGTTGGTCCGTTGTTCCACGCCCTGGTCGGAAACCGCATTGTTCCTCTTCAATCCGAGGTTCGACTATCGTCCGGACCCTCCTTTCCAACACCCTAGAGTCAACTTTCCCGGGGAGGCTGAGTAAT
>CM030187.1:16083956-16086456 GCA_017639675.1 Aplochiton taeniatus
CTGTCTGTCTTTAGGTCTAGAACCATGTTATTGGATTCCTTTGAAAAATATCAAATTAGGTTTCACATCAATTCCATATTTTGTCCTTCCATTCAGCTTTGGTTTGGATCACTTTAAAACCAATCTGTGGTCTTTGTTGTGTTTCCAGAGACCTTTAGATATGGTTGTTATTAACTACATCACTTCCTGGAAGAAGAGTTCACAATGCCCCAGGACTATCCTCAGACAATCTGGCCCAACGAAATTAGGACTAAACTAAATTCCATACCATATTGGAAAGAATCAACAAAATCTCAAAGTAAACTTGAACTCTATTCGGCACTAAACAGACAGTACACAATGGCAGACTACCTGACCTCTGTGACTGACAGAAAACTGAGGAAATCCTTGACAAGGGACAGACTCAGTGAGCACAGCCTGGCCATAGAGAAAGGCCGTCACAGACAGACCTGGCTACCCAGGGAGGAAAGGTTGTGTTCACTTTGCTCCCAGGGAGGAAAGGCTGTGTTCACTTTGCTCCCAGAGAGGACAGGCTGTGTTCACTTTGCTCCCAGGGAGGACAGGCTGTGTTCACTTTGCTCCCAGGGAGGACAGGCTGTGTTCACTTTGCTCCCAGGGAGAGGTGGAGACAGAGCTTCACTTTCTTTTAGAATGTCATAAGTATAAACTAATTTGAGAAACATTCTTCCCTAAATTTCATATCATACTGTATGTTCAAAATGTTACGATTGTTCACATGAGAGAGCGAGAGAGAGAGAGAGAGAGAGAGAGAGAGAGAGAGAGAGAGAGAGAGTAAGTAAAGTAGTACTCGTCCTGCCAATAAAAATACTCCCTGGTGTGTCTTATCCATTCTCACAATGCAACACTTGTATATGTTGAAGTAAAAAATAAAAAAACACCGCCATCTGGGCCTACAGATTACCACCATGTCTACCACATCAAAACAAGTGGGCTCAGGAAACGTCACACGTTTTTACAGCGTGTGTGTGTGTGTGTGTGCGTGGGTGTGTGTCTGTGTGTGTGTGTGTGTGATCCATGTGATGATACAAACCTCTTCCATGACATCAGCTAATTTGCTGAGAATCTCCTCTGATAAACCCTGAAAGGTTGGTACACTGAAGAGAAGGGGGGGGGACGGGAGGAGGAGGAGGAGGGGGAAGGGGAGGATGAGGGGAGGAGGGGGAGGAGGGGAAGGGGAGGATGAGGGGAGGAGGGGGAGGAGGGGGAAGGGGAGGATGAGGGGAGGAGGGGGGGGGGGGGGGGGAGGGGAGGATGAGGGGAGGAGGGGGAGGAGGGGGAAGGGGAGGATGAGGGGAGGAGGGGGAGGAGGGGGAAGGGGAGGATGAGGGGAGGAGGGGGAGGAGGGGAGGAAGAAAGAAGACTGTTAGAAACTCCAAACTTTCAATCACAAGCTGTTTGGGCGGAAGTCACACACACAACCACACACACACAGACTCTCAGAATCAAAAAAGCATGCACAGACCCCCACCCACACACACGCACAAACTCACACACAAAGACTCACACACACTCACACTCACACACACACACAGCGTGAGATGTAAACCATGGTTCTCATAAATCACAAACCATTTTTTTCTAATAAATAATTGATTTGCATTCACTTTGTGCCATAGGTAAGTGGGGGGTCTAAGGGTAGACAGAAGGAGACAGAAAGGAAAGGAGAGGGGGTGAAGGAAAGAAGGGGGTGAGAAAGAAAGAAAGAAAGAAAGAAAGAAAGAAAGAAAGACAGAAAGAAAGAAAGAAAGAAAGAAAGAAAGAAAGAAAGAAAGAAAGAAAGAAAGATAGAAAGAAAGAAAGAATGAGAGAGGGATCAGAGAATCAGAGCACGGATTTTGAGAACTACTATGTTTGTTGCCAGGCGATGTTTGCCAATTTTCCGGTTAGCCGTAAGATATGAATGTGTTGCCAGGCAACGTTAGCTCCTGAACATTCTACCAGGAAGCACCGCTATTCTCTGGTGATTTCTTAAGCTAACTCTTCTTCCTTTTAACCCTTCTTTGCTTGCATGTGCCCTGAATGAAGGCCTTCACAAAGAAGGAGATCAATGCTCAGTTTTACTACATTTCCCAGAAGACTATGCAAACAAGAAATATGTTCTATGTTGAACAAGGAGCTTCTTTTCCCTCCTAGCCTGCATGGTGTAGATAGATAGATAAAACAATGAACAGATAGATAGATAGATAGATAGATAGATAGATAGATAGATAGATAGATAGATAGATAGATAGATAGATAGATAGATAGATAGATAGATAGATAGATAGATAGATAGATAGATAGATAGATAGATAGATAGATAGATAGATAGATAGATAGATAGATAGATAGATAGATAGAGAGTAACTAGAGAGTGAGCACCTTTTGAGGAACTCCATGTATTCAGCGTGTTTGATGAGGCCAGTCCTCATCATGATGGTCTGGAAGCACTGCCTGTCAATGGCCCAGAGCTTCACGTTGGTCACAGCTAGAGAGATGA
>CM030187.1:16108956-16118956 GCA_017639675.1 Aplochiton taeniatus
GTACCGTGCACACTCCTCAGAGTACCGTGCACACTCCTCTGAGTACCGTGCACACTCCTCAGAGTACCGTGCACACTCCTCAGAGTACCGTGCACACTTCTCTGAATACCGTGCACACTCCTCAGAGTACCGTGCACACTCCTCAGAGTACCGTGCACACTCCTCTGAATACCGTGCACACTCCCCTGAATACCGTGCACACATAAACATTTCCATACTTTGTGTGTGTTGATCTATATGAAAATTTCTACTCCTCTGCTCTGTGAAGCTGATCTATATGAACTTTTCTATACTCTACTCCTCTGCTCTGTGAAGCTGATCTATATGAACTTTTCTATACTCTACTCCTCTGCTCTGTGAAGCTGATCTATATGAACTTTTCTATACTCTACACCTCTGCTCTGTGAAGCTGATCTGTATGAACATTTCTATACTCCATTCCAGACTCAAAGGACTGCACTTCATATTGACATCTGAATAATCGCTTTGAATACTTTTGATAGCCATCGTTTTGTGTTTGTTGTTTTTTCAAAGCGCATCAGGGATTGCAAATCTTTCTGAATGCGATGGAGAGAGACTGAGACGGTAACGTGTGTGACTGAACTCCTTAAGAGAAGCTATCTCTCTTACATTTCTAATCTATCTATATCTATATCCTCTGTCTGTCTGTCTGTCTGTCTGTCTGTCTGTCTGTCTGTCTGTCTGTCTGTCTGTCTGTCTGTCTGTCTGTCTGTCTGTCTGTCTGTCTGTCTCTCTCTCTCTCTCTCTCTCTCTCTCTCTCTATCAAAAAATAAAACTTCACTTCACAAAGTCAACAGGAATTTGTCAATGAGTGTTTTACGGTAGTACTCTCAGCCTGTGTTACCATGGAGCTTGTCTGTGTTAGTACACTCACATGAGAAGACAAAATGTCCCCTGCATAGT
Organism: Aplochiton taeniatus; assembly: GCA_017639675.1. Lineage (NCBI taxonomy): Eukaryota > Metazoa > Chordata > Actinopteri > Galaxiiformes > Galaxiidae > Aplochiton > Aplochiton taeniatus. The sequence continues at coordinate 16,109,881 of CM030187.1, forward strand.
TTAGGCTGTGGGCTATGTTCCCCTAAAGTTAGTACTGTCATACACCAGCTAGCTTAAAATACTCATCAAATCTACGGCCTAATTTAATATCCTCTGCCTCTGACTCATAGGTCATACCTATTCAAATGGCAAACAATTCAAATGCCTTATTCAAGCTCAGAGCTGAAGAAACCAAGTGATCTTTAGCGGTGAAGAGGACGCGTTGTTCTAAAGATGAAAGAAAGGAGAAATACCCTGGAGAGAAATTACAGAAGAGTGAGGGAGACAATGAGGAGGAAAAGAAAGAGAGGGAGAGAGAAAGAGAGACAGTGAGAGAGAGAGAAAGAGAAAAGAGAGAGAGAGAGAGAGACAGTGAGAGAAAGAGATGGAGAGAGAGAGAGAGAAAGAGATGGAGAGACAGAGAGAGACAGACAGACAGACAGACAGACAGACAGACAGACAGACAGACAGACAGACAGACAGACAGACAGACAGACAGACAGACAGACAGACAGACAGACAGATGGTAGGTAGTATGTCGACATAGAGCGCCGTCCAGGGGGAAATTATTCCGAATGTTTACAGTTTTCCCAGTTCAGCCAACCGACTGAATGCACCCGTTACCTAGCTCCTTCTAAGTGCTGCCGAGGGTCTGTGAACCAAACGCACCCAGAGCTGCAGCCAGGGGATGGACAGGGATGTGGGGGTGCATTAGGTTTATTGACTGACTCATCCCTGAGTGTCTCTGGCTGTTCTACTGAAGCCTTGTCAGGGTCGTCTGGGGACTCCAGGGGTATAAAACCAACGCTTCTAAAAGTTAGACTCACAAAACAAGAATTATGGAAATGGATGCAACTGTTTGACAATATATAAAAAGAAATCTCGGAAATTATATAAAATACATGTTTTCAGATTTTTTGGTATCCACTGCATTGATAATTTTCTTATGTTTCTTTAATATAATTCAGATTATTAGTGTTTGTTTTGTTTTTTGTATGGTATGATCGTATGGACCCGAAAATAAATGAATGAATGAATTAAGATTCTAGTTGATTAAGTTAGTACTACACAGCTGGTACTGTTGGTTAATTTTGATGATTATGTTTTGTTTCCTGGGTTATTTTTGGAGAGCTCATTATTGATGTATTTTTCTTTAGGGTTGATGAGGAGGTTAAATGTGTGTGTGTGTTGTCGATTACTGCCTTCATGTGTCCATATGATGGCATTGGGTCAATCACAACATAACCCGCAGAGTGGCAACAGCTGCATAATTCATTAGCTTAATATGAATATGGTGTACCCTGATAGGGAGAGAAATGGAGAGAGGGAAGGAGAGACGAAGAGAGAGAGAGACGGACAGAGAAAGAGAGAGAGAGAGAGAGAGAGAGAGAGAGACAGAGAGACAGAGAGACAGAGAGACAGAGAGACAGAGAGAGAGAGGATCTGTTGTTGTTGTGTTGAAAACAGATGCAGCGAGACAGAGGATTATAGGTTAGTACACACGCACACACACACACACTCTCTCTCTCTCTCTCTCTCACACACACACACACACACACACACACACACACGCACACACACAGTGAGACACAGAGTAACTGAAACCCATCCAATGTTAGTCACCGTGTGTGTGTGTGTGTGTGTGTGTGTGTGTGTGTGTGTGTGTGTGTGTGTGTGGAAAATAAGGCATGATAAATACATCTTAGCAGCCTGTATTGATGAATGATTCCATTCCTATCCTGCTAAAGAGGAACTGAATATGGACAGGCACATATCCTGAAAAACTGAAATGATTTGGGGTCAAAGTCAAGTGAATAGTTATTATTGAAGGTATCTCTACAGATGATCTTGTTCTTTGAGGTTTGAGGTTTGAAATAATAATAACCATTCGTCAGAGTCGATGAATTTCTGCTTTTTATATATTTACGTCGTCAAGAGAATTATTTACGTGATATTTTATAACTTGACGCCTCTGAAAATAATTTTTGTCACTAACCAAACAGATAATTTTTCTTGAGATTTGGTAAGAAAAACATTTCATAAGGCATTAAGAAAAAAGTTACGGAGAAGTTTGGGTTTGGCACATTCTCTGGCAGCAACAAGCTTACAGCTGTGTGTGAGTGTGTGTGTATGTGTGTGTGTCATTGTGATTGTGTGTGTGTACAGGCAGTTCCTAAGCTAAAGATGAGCATGCAAAAGGTTGCCATGCCAACAGCATCTATTAGGAAAAAAACTTGGTTTGTCTGTGTGTGTGTGTGTGTGTGTGTGCGTGTGTGTGTGTGTGTGTGTGTGTGTGTGTGTGTGTGTGTGTGTGTGTGTGTGTGTGTGTGTGTGTTGAGGGTGGTTCTTAGCAGAACGGTTGGTATCCGGTTCATCCGTCACATCTGTGTCCAATACAGAATTAGTGAGGCATTCATTTTCAAGTTTCCTTTTTGTCGAAATTGCATATTAACACACACACACACACACACACACGGATACACACACACACACACGGATACAAACACACATGGATACACACACACACACACACACACACACACACACACACACACACACACACGTCCGTCTGTTAAGTCCAGTTGGCTGGCTGGAGGGGTAATTAACTGTGCCTGTGTTTCTATCATGTAATATCTGGAATGATACACATGACAACCCCCCCCCCACGTCAATAAACCTAATGCACCCCCACATCCCTGTCCATCCCCTGGCTGCAGCTCTGGGTGCGTTTGGTTCACAGACCCTCGGCAGCACTTAGAAGGAGCTAGGTGACGGGTGCATTCAGTCGGTTGGCTGAACTGGGAAAACGTGGGCAGATATTTTGAATAATATACTATATATAAAGACACACAACACCTCTCTCTCTCTCTCTCTCTCTCTCTCTCTCTCTCTCTCTCTCTCTCTCTCTCTCTCTAGGTCTCTTTGTGGTTGACAGATCAAACGTGATTGGGCGTGATGTAAATGTATACCAAGGCAGCCCGGGGTAGCCTCTTCCTCCTGCTCTTCCTCCTCTTCCTCCTCCTCCTCCTCCTCATCCTCTTGCTCCTCTTCTTCCCCCTCCTCCTCTTCTTCCTCCTCCTCCTCCTCCACCTTCTCTCCATTTCTCCATCTCTAGCTTCTCCTCTACCTACTCCTCTTGTTCCTCCACCCTCTCTGTTTCTTTCCTCCTCTTTCTCCTCCTCCTCCTTCTCCTTCTTCTCCTCCTTCTCTCCCTCCTCCAGCTCTGGGAGAACAGGGACTCTTCATCATTTACATTTTAGTTTATTTTAGCGGTGGCCTATTTATGGCTCCCAGGATGCAGTACAGTAGCCCCATAAGATGACCACACACACACACACACACACACAGACACACACACCAAAGAAGACAAACTCCGAGCAGTCGTGGAACAACAGAGTGTGTGACCAAAAGCACAGCCAACTGTTTAACTTTGAAAGTCGTAAAGAAGGCGATTGGTGACTACCAGCTCTGCTACAATAGAATGATCCACACACACACACACACACACACTAGACAACAGACGCACACAACCAACTGCTCACCAACTGTTCAGTTAAGAAAGTCGGAGTAAAAAGCCTCTGTTACTATGGTTATTGTAGTTAGAGTAGACATCCCACCGTCCCTAGCCATACACACGCACGCACGCACGCACGCACGCACGCACGCACGCACGCACGCACGCACGCACGCACACACACACACACACACACACACACACACACACACACACACACACACAGCACTCCAGCGGCTAAGCGGCGCTTCAAGCAGGTGTTCCAGCCCTCCAAAGCCGTACATTACTCTCTGTGATACAGGTCTCCAGCAAGGCCTCGTTCCCCCTAAAAAGCCTCTTCACACATTCGACAGCTTCTCTGAGAGGCCTCGTCCAGTGAGGAGCGTCGGCACGGCAACGCTATCATGAGGAGATCCGAATGACATCGAATCTAAATATGCTTATGCCAACAATAAAACGAAACTGCTTTTTATCCTGGATATACTTTCAAACAGCTGCTTAACAAAATGGGGGGGGGGGGGGGGAATAGATGTGTGAAAAAGTTTCCAATAAAATGCTGGAACCTGCACGCTAACTCAAAAGTACATTTTATAGAGTGACAACGTTTCGATCCGGTTGGATCTTTTGTCAGGTCAAAACACGTTTGGGTGAATATTTCAGAGTTTGTGTTTTGACCTGACGAAGATCCGACCGGATCGAAACGTTGTCACTCAATAAAATTATGTACCTTTTGATGTGCGTATAACCACACTCTTTTTATCCAATAAAATGCTCCAATCTTTCCATGAGTAAAGCTAATTGCTGAACGATAATATCTTTGTTCGAAGGGGGTGAGATCAAAGCTTTATGAAATGGAAGTTGAATGAGCGCTGGACAAAAGGTACCACGGACAGCCTTTGTTACTCTGGCAGGTCAAACTACCTCTGGTTAAAAAAAGAAAGACTCTCCATCTCTGGTCAAACTACCTCTGGTTAAAAAAAGAAAGACTCTCCATCTCTGGTCAAACTACCTCTGGTTAAAAAAAGAAAGACTCTCCATCTCTGGTCAAACTACCTCTGGTTAAAAAAAGAAAGACTCTCCATCTCTGGTCAAACTACCTCTGGTTAAAAAAAGAAAGACTCTCCATCTCTAGTCAAACTACCTCTGGTTAAAAAAAGAAAGACTCTCCATCTCTGGTCAAACTACCTCTGGTTAAAAAAAGAAAGACTCTCCATCTCTGGTCAAAAGGTACCACGGACAGCCGCTGTTAATAGAGAACCCTGCGTACTCTGTCAGGTCAAACTACCTCTGGTTAAAAAAAGAAAGACAGTCCATCTCAAACAGTGTGACTCACAGCCATCAAAGAATGGCCGTCCTCTGAAAGATGAAGCGACTGGTGGTCAGTTAGTGTGGTGACGTCTTTGTACCTAAAGGATCTCGGACTCAATTACAATGACAGGACACGTTCAGACACTCATTAGCCCACTTTAACCCCCCCCCCCCACACACACACACACTGTCTGTCTGCTGTTGTCATGGAAACGGCCCTTCCCTCGGTTCCACCATGAGAAAAGACGTTCCCTGATGCTAAGCAGCAGCTTCACGGGAGGGTGAACGCTGGAGCACAGATAGGCCGAGCTTATTGCTGATTGGTCCCTTTGACAGGAAGCAGGAAGAAGCCGAGTCAACCAATCGCTGGACAGTGTGAGTGTGCGCTCAAGGTCCCTGAGGGTGTTAAATATGGCGGATTAGCACCCAGCTGTAACAGGGCCAGTTCCCGGAGGGAGTAGGACTTTAACCTTTCCCTTAACCCTAACCCTAACCCGAGCACCCAGCTGTAACAGGGCCATGTAGGACCTTAACCTTTCCCTTAACCCTAACCCTAGCACCCAGCTGTAACAGGGCCAGTAGGACCTTAACCTCTCCCTTAACCCTAACCCCAACCCTAACCCGAGCACCCAGCTGTAACAGGGCCAGTAGGACCTTAGCCTCTCCCTTAACCCTAACCCCACCACTAACCCTAACCCTAACCCTAACCCTTAACCCTAACCCTTAACCTCTCTGTGGAGAGCGGGTTCAGAACGGATCACATGCTCTGAAGCCCTGAGCGCTTCAACCTGTTACATAATGTTACTACCACTAGAGGTACTAGAGATAAAGAGAGAGAGAGAGGGAGAGAGAGAGAGAGAGAGAGAGAGAGAGAGAGAGAGAGAGAGAGAGAGAGAGAGAGAGAGAGAGAGAGAGAGAGAGAGAGAGAGAGAGAGAGAGAGAGAGAGAGAGAAAGAGAGAGAGAGAGAGAGAGAGACAGGAGAATAAGAAAGAGAGAGGGAGAGAAAAAAAGAGAGGGGAGAAAGAGTGAGAGGTGGGGAGTGGAGAGGGAAAGAGATATAAATACTAAAGTGCCCTGTCACAAAAAAAGTCGAGGCAGACAAACAGGGACAGGGGAAAAAAATGTTCCTGTGTGTGTTTCCGCGGCGACGTGGGGGGCGTGGCTCACCCTCCATGACGTAGACCAGCGAGCCCACGTCGCCCTCGGCTATGATGCAGCTGTCATGGGAGTACTCCACGGGATACATGCAGTCTACGATCTCATGGATCTGAGACTGCTCCAGGTTCTTCATGAAGTCGTTGTCCAAGATGGCCTCTCTGATCAGATCCTTAGACCTAGGGAGAGAGGATGGGGGAGAGAGGAGAGGAGAGGAGAGGAGAGGAGAGGAGAGGAGAGGAGAGGAGAGGAGAGGAGAGGAGAGGAGAGGAGAGGAGAGGAGAGGAGAGGAGAGGAGAGGAGAGGAGAGGAGAGGAGAGGAGAGGAGAGGAGAGGAGAAGGCAGGGAAGAGGCAGACACATAGGGAGTTCATTTTAGACAGTTTTAATAAATCATGTTCAAAAGTAAAAAAGAAACAGGCCAGAAAGCATGGCAGAAAGCATGTTATCTTTTCCTTCCACCACTTTCTGATAAAACACTCCATCTATAAAACAACAGATACTATATAAATCACCTGTATCAATATAGTCTCTATTTAACCAAATGTATTAAAACTGTTTCCTATAACCTTACTTATAAACTTATATCAATATAGTCTCTATATTAACCAAATATATAAAAAACAGATTCCTATAATAATATGGTCTCTATATTAACCACATATATTAAAAATGAATTATTATCTCAATATGATCTCTGTATTAACCACATATATTAAGAACAGATTTGATTTAAACCAACACCTTCCCATCTCACCACCACTTGCTGTTACCGCGGCGACTATCTATAGCAACATCAACATCTAAGGGAGCGCATCCTCTCTGGGTCTGTTGTACACACACACACACACACACACACTCACACACACACACACTCACACTCACACTCACACTCACACACACACTCACACTCACACTCACACTCACACTCACACTCACACTCACACTCACACTCACACACACACACACAGACATGCGCGCGCACACACACACACACACACACAGTTTTGTATCTTTTCTAGTAAAAAAAAAATGGATGATTTACAGCCAATTGAACAGCGTTACCGTTTGACTAGATGACGATGCAATTCAAATGAAGCTTTAGAGGAAATATGGAAATCACCGCAGTGTGAGACAGCTTGTTTTTCCCCCAACGGCCATGAGGATTCTAACTGCCATCCCAGAATACGGAGAATATCTCTCATGGCAACCAGCGTCATGTGGAGTGCATAATCCTCTTCTCTATTTTCTTCCACTTTTCTTTTGTTCTTGTTTTTGTTTTTGTTTTTGTGTTTTTTGGACGGTAATTAGAGCGCTGTGGATAGGTGATTGGAGCGGCCCGATGTGAAGAACTCTAATCACATGAAATCATTTCCACATTCCTTGATACGGATATTCATGAACTTAACAGTAGGAGACAAAAAAAAAAAAACCTGTTGTAAAATTGAAACGATCCAGATGGCATGACAGAGAAAATTAAATGTCATCTTATAAAAAAATACAAAATAAACTGTTCAGGACCCCAATATGCTGCTCCAGACAAACAAAAATGTCAAAAGTTTGAATTAGTTTTCTATTGACTCAACAGATGACTATGTCCCTGACAAACAAAAGGTCATTATTAGTATACAAATAAAATATATCTAAATGTTAAATATTTTAGAATTATTATTTCACCGTCACTAGACTCATAACGTATCACCTAACAAGCATCAATGTTCAAAAGCGCCAAAGTAGTCAATTTATTTATTCGAACTAACAAGAAAAAAAACAAAACCTGCTGCTAACTTTATTTGACATTATACACTCTTTTAAGCTGATTGGTTAATGACATTGTTTGACTGCCAATCAGCTCTCTCCAAAATCAACATGACATCAGTTTAAATCTAGCTTAGGAGGAAGTGCCAATCTAGAAGCATTTCAATTCACTTCACAACAAGAACCAATAAAATAAGGCTGTTACAGTAAGATACACAGAGTAATAATCTTAGTAACATTAATTCATCTTAATCTTAATAAGAGAAATAAATACGAATAAAGTGTAATTGAACTCAATATGCGGAATTTAAACCAAGTATTTTCCACACGATGTGCTGGAATCTGTGGAGAGTTCAAGTTTCATTTTTGTCTTTTCGAAGATCTCTGGTTTGTGTGGCCCGCAGGCCTCTCTTAACCACCTGGTAGTTTGTCCCTGAGCCAAAGTGGAGGGGCGTGAGGAAGTCTGTTTGGAGAGAGTTGAAGGGGACCAAACACCACTGAGGGAAATGTCATTTTCTCTTTCATGTGCTTTAAGGGTTGATCTCCAGGTGGTTGCTACAGAGTCACGACATGCTCACACACACACACACACACACACACACACACACACACACACACACACACACACACACACACACAGAAGCCATGAGCACACACACAAAACTCCAGGAGGTTACTTGACTTAGGGAATATTTATCTTTGCCTGTTTAGTTTTTTTCTCTCCCTTTCTCTCTCTCTCTCCTTCACCCTCTCCCTCTATCTCTCTCTCTCTCTCTCTCTCCTTCACCCTCTCCCTCTCTCTCTCTCTCTCTCTCTCTCTCTCTCTCTCTCTCTCTCTCTCTCTCTCTCTCCTTCACCCTCTCCCTCTATCTCTCTCTCTCTCTCTCTCCTTCACCCTCTCCCTCTATCTCTCTCTCTCTCTCTCTCTCCTTCACCCTCTCCCTCTATCTCTCTCTCTCTCTCTCTCTCCTTCACCCTCTCCCTCTATCTCTCTCTCTCTCTCTCTCCTTCACCCTCTCCCTCTATCTCTCTCTCTCTCTCTCCTTCACCCTCTCTCTCTCTCTCTCTCTCTCTCTCTCTCTCTCTCTCTCTCTCTCTCTCTCTCTCTCTCCTTCACCCTCTCCCTCTGTCTCTCTCTCTCTCTCTCTCTCTCCTTCACCCTCTCCCTCTATCTCTCTCTCTCTCTCTCTCTCTCCTTCACCCTCTCCCTCTATCTCTCTCTCTCTCTCTCCTTCACCCTCTCCCTCTATCTCTCTCTCTCTCTCTCTCTCTGGCTAAGTCATTCTCTCCTCTCTTCCTCATTAGCTACATCATCAATCCCTTCGAGAACCAAGCTACAGGTGGCGAATATATAAAAACACT
>CM030187.1:16121456-16123956 GCA_017639675.1 Aplochiton taeniatus
TTAATCCTTAAAGGAAGGTCAAACAATAGCCTTATTGTTGTTATCGATAGCCTTATTGTTGTTATTGATAGCCTTCTTGTTGTTATCGATAGCCTTCTTGTTGTTATTGATAGCCTTATTGTTGTTATTGATAGCCTTATTGTTGTTATTGATAGCCTTATTGTTGTTATTGATGGCCTTATTGTTGTTATTGATGGCCTTATTGTTGTTATCGATAGCCTTATTGTTGTTATCGATAGCCTTATTGTTGTTATTGATAGCCTTATTGTTGTTATTGATAGCCTTATTGTTGTTATTGATAGCCTTCTTGTTATTGATAGCCTTATTGTTGTTATTGATAGCCTTATTGTTGTTATTGATAGCCTTATTGTTGTTATTGATGGCCTTATTGTTGTTATTGATAGCCTTATTGTTGTTATTGATAGCCTTATCGTTGTTATTGATAGCCTTGTTGTTGTAATCGTTGAAACGCACCAACCTTCCCACGGTCCACCGCCTCTGCTAGAGCGTTCAGTTTGACCACTTCTGAGTTAGAAAGATATTTTATAGCTGTTGATAGACATGTTGATTTATTGAAAGACATGCATCTACTTTTAGTATGTTTTGTCTGTTTGGCCCTGAATAGTGCTGTATTATGTGTGGTACAGGGGCCTGTGTTCACGAGGGGTTTTGAAACCCCGCTTCAGGGCCGTGCTGTTGTATGGCTTATTGTTGTTATTGATAGCCTTATTGTTGTTATTGATATTGGTTTTGAAACCCCGTTTCAGGGCCGTGCTGTTGTATGGCTTAACCACACGTCGAGGTCACCCACAGAGGTTCAAATCCCACCTTTGACGTTAGGCTGAGAACCATTTTCTCGTCGCTAGATTGACCCCATTAAAATGCAAGGGTCCGGGGCCCCCTCCGGTGTTTGAGGCAATGGTTTGAAATCAAATCCGTAATATTATGTCTATTCTCTAAAGCGGCATGTAGTAAATGGAGTTGGGAAACTGTGCCCCCTCAAACAAATTGGGTGCATGACGCCTGTGATTCACTAGTGGTGAAAACGAACACACAGATTATGGACGGTGCCTTTAGATAACCTGCTATATTATATTTCCCCTTAGATCGCTCAGAATGATAACAGGCCTACAGTCAAATCTGACAGGGAGGAAGTGCATATCCATATTCAAATGTGGTCAGGAATAATTGCTGCCAACTCTGAAACTGCTGCTTTATCAAGCAGATGTTTGCATATAGGAAGACTTGAGAGCTGCCACCTGTAAAGTTATGGTCCGTCATAGGCAACTTGGAACAACTGAGTTCCAGATTGAAAACTACATCAACAATTCTAATCAAAAAACGTGCTAGATGATGAATGCTAATAATTTGACTGTTTTGTATTGTAAACAGTGGAAATAGGGCAAATAAGGTAATATGGTAGCCCTCACGATTTCCACAGACATAATCAAAACCATAAAACACTAACACAACTCACACACAATCAGAAACGTCATGAAAGGACATAATAAGACTATTTTTGATAGATTACACGTTGTAATCAACACCTACTTCGGGCTTTTGGTGTAGAAAGGCAATGTAAGGTGGCTCAGGTCGTGGATATCGAACGCTGTGGGCTCCGCTGAGATTGCCTGCCGCTTGGTCCGGTGCTGCTCGCGCACCTGCTTGTGGACCTGTTGCGTCGCGGGTTTGATGACAGAGCGGTATTTATCGAGCTCGTTCTGTAGTTTCTGAATCAACTCGTCTTTTTGGTCCAGTTCTAGTTCCAGCTCGTCTATCAGTGCATCTCTTTGTCTCAGTTCTTCTATTTTCTCTTGCAGCGCGTACTGAAGATCCCTCAACGTGCCCATGGTCGCTCTCCTGGCGCGCTTCACAGCTTCCACCCAGCCAAGTGCCAAGTGAAACTTTACCCGCCGCTAATGTGAGAAACTGCCGTTAGACAAAATAATAAAATAAAAAACGCAAGCTGTTCTTATCTGGAACTATCTATGGATGCTAAAAAATAAATCAAAAAATGGTCACATTTTTCCTCAGAAAAAAAACCCAATTCGAGTGCTGGACGAGCGGCGGAATACCTCCCCTCTCCCTCCGCATGTGAGGAGCCAATAGGCAGAGTGGGAACACCTGTACGGCGGAGAGCGGCCTCGCTCCACATAATCAAGATGGTAAGTCGAAGTGACTGCCAACGTAACGCTCGCTCGCCACATTCAGTGTTGCTGCGCTGCGCTGGAATGTAGGCTAGAAGCTCGTGCCTGAAAGTGGGTTAAAACAAACGGAGTGGCTGAAAATAGAATAGAACAGACGAAACTAATAATAGAATGTGATATGATAGACAATGCCTGAACTAAATAGAAAAATGAATATGTTTTAGATGATAATATTTAATGTCATGTCAAGTGACAGAACATTTACAGTAAAATGTAAATTATTACATTGGATTTACTGTTACGATACTATTCTTTAGAAACGTCAGGGTTATTCGTCTTTCAAGGCTGAGAAT
>CM030187.1:16133956-16136456 GCA_017639675.1 Aplochiton taeniatus
ACTTTACTCCCTCCCTCCCCCTCTCTGTTCCTCCCTCCCTCCCTCCCCCATCTCTCTCCCACCCCTTCTCTGTTCCTCTCTCTATCCATCTCTCTCTCCATCTTTCCCTCCAGATGGTCCGTCCAGTAAAGTCATTCTGTCTTTACTTTGCTCAACTCTCATTAAAGAAGTCCAACTGTTCCCTTACCTCGATCTTCTCCTCTCTCCCTTTTCTTGACTCTCTCTCTTTCTCTCCCTCTCTATCTCTCCCTCTCTTTCTCTCCCTCTCCCTCACTTTCTCTCTCCCTCCGTCCAGTGAAGTCGTTCTGTCTATACTGTGCTCACCTCTCATTAAAGGAGTCCAACTGTCAGTATCGGCATCGCCACGGAAACCGTTTAAAAAAAAGACTGAAATAAATCAGTAGTTTTATGTTTGAAGGTCACAACTGCTCCTGGACAGCAAGGAGATGATGGTTGAAGGGTTACAAATAGCAGAGATTTAGCATAGATTTTTTTACCATAGAAAATATATAAATATTAATGAATTTATTCATCCTCAAGGTCTTTTATTGTTCTAGGTTGTGTGTGTGTGTGTGTGTGTGTGTGTGTGTGTGTGTGTGTGTGTGTGTGTGTGTGTGTGTGTGTGTGTGTGTGTCCTGGAGGGTTTAAGTGTGTGTGTGAGTGAACATGTCAACCGCAGGGAAAGAGATCATGCAAATGAATCTTGTTTCACCTTAGTAAGAAACGACTCTTTCATAAACACACAGACAGACAGACAGAATCTCACTGACAGCCAGGCCAGAAGACAGACAGACAGGCATGTAGTCACACAGACAGACAGACAGACAGACAGACAGACAGACAGACAGACAGACAGACAGACAGACAGACAGGCATGTAGTCACACAGACAGACAGACAGACAGACAGACAGACAGACAGACAGACAGACAGACAGACAGACAGACAGACAGACAGACAGTCATGTAGTCATACAGACAGCCAGAATCCCACTGACAGCCAGCCAAACAGACAGCCTGTCCTAATGAGCAGATGGTCTGTAGACTCCAGAGGGCAACGGATCCTTCATCATGTCTGTTCTCATCCTTCTCTCTCTCTCTCTCTCTCTCTCTCTCTCTCTCTCTCTCTCTCTCTCTCTCTCTCTCTCTCTCTCTCTCTCTCTCTCTCTCTCTCGCTCTCGTTCTCTTACGTAACAGCACACAATGAAAATCAGCTTCAAAGGACGACATTGGTTGACACTGAAGAGTTGAAGGGGAGAGAGGACTGGACACCCCACTGTGAAAGACTAACTAAAACTACTGCCCTTCCTCCTCCACGCCGATCACAATGCCTTCCTCTTCGGCTACATGTCTACTGCTAACTCCCTCCTCCCTTCCTCCTCTCCTCCTCCTCTCTTCCATCTGCACCCTCTCATCATGAAACCTTTCCCCGGACAGGTACAGAACAGCCCTGCCGTCAGGAATGCAGACTGAGGGGAAATCAATAAACTAACTCCAAACTCCTGACCCAGAGAATCTAATACCACAGAATAAGAATGTGCACACACCTCTTCAATCAGAAGTGTAAATAGAATAATAATAATGTAATGAATAGCACTTACCAAGTCCAGACAATAGGTCATGCTCTGTGGCACCACTAGGGGGAGCCAGAGGCTCTGTCAAGTAGTTCTGCAGGGTCAGGGTTAGGGTTAGGGTGAAACACTGAAACATAGAGAGATGCTAAGTGTCATTCACCAAATATTTAGACTGACAAGCTATTCTACATATCAACAGCATAAACACACACACACACGTGCACACAAAAACCCAACGGACACACACACACACCTACATCCCCAACACACAGACAAACAGACAGACAGTCACACACAAAGACAAACACACGCACGCACACACACACACACACACACACACACACACACACACACACACACACACATGCACACACACACACACACACACACACACATCACATAATTCTACCTCAGTATCAAGTAAAAAAAAATGACACTTTTATGAAACATCTAAAGCTCTGAACTTCAAACCGAGTGTGTGTCCGGTTTCCTTTAAGTTTCCTTGCTGATGTAGAAGTCACAGAAAAGTCGTTCAATTCCCTCGTTAGGATAGAATTCTGTTAAACTTACCTAGAACCCTTGCCACTTTGGAAGGCTGAAAGTTGAAAAATAGATTTAATCTCAAATTAGATTTTAGCCTCATGAAATAAGAATTAGAAAAAAAAAATATATATATATAAATAGCATTCTGATAAGGTGATTGACGAAACTAACATGCAAAAAGACAAATCGATGTGCCGAGATATAATTGCAAAGTCTGTTTTTTCTGAGTGTATGAGCAGGGATTGGTTGGGCACATATTTGTATGCTTGTTATCAACTCAATCTAGGCTACATAGACGGATTCAGAAGCTTATGGGATGTTTTCTATAACAAGCAAGTGGAGGGACAATTCTCTGAGGAAAAAACATTTCACCAAAACATCACCA
>CM030187.1:16141456-16156456 GCA_017639675.1 Aplochiton taeniatus
ATGGGCTCTTGGCATGCGAGCAGACAGAGAACTGGACTGATATATTATCTGCTGGTGTTTTGAGGTCTATTAATGATTAATACTAAACCTTGACCCAGGTGCTGCGCAGGCTCTCTGTCTCTGTCTCTGTCTCTGTCTCTGTCTCTGTCTCTGTCTCTGTCTCTGTCTCTGTCTCTGTCTCTGTCTCTGTCTCTGTCTCTGTCTCTCTCTCTGCCTCTCTTCCTCTCTGCCTCTCTCTTTCTCTTTTTACATCTCTTTCTTTTCTGTTTAAGCACAAAAAAAATTAATTCAAACTTAAAAATCAATTAAGTTGCAAAGACACTGAGACCATCTGGATGTCATCCACTAATGTGATATAATATCTGGTCAAACAAAATACAAAGAAATGTCAGGTTTGTTTAAATATATACTGCATTTTTATTGTTATTGACGTACTTTTTGTTGTTATTCTTTGTGTGATTCCAGTGAGCACCTCTAATTTCCCTGATTATCCAAAAGCTGTCAATCACTCTAATGGACACCAATCAGAAAGCGGGGGACGGACTTACGGGAACGCAGAAAGAGGTGGCTCTGCGAGCACTCATCCAACGCACAGGGTACCAGCTACTTCAGGTAGGACACACACACATACACACACACACACACACACACACACACACACACACACACACACACACACACACATGTATCCCTATCTGTCCCTCACCCCCACCCTCAACCCCACCCTCACCCTCACCCTCACCCTCACCCTCACTCTCCCTCAACCCCCCCCTCACCCTCACTCCCCCCCCCCCCCCCCCCCCCCCCTTCTAGGAAAATGGCCAGCGGCGGTACGGTGGGCCCCCTCCTGGTTGGGACGGCCCCCCTCCTGAGAGGGGCAGTGAGATCTTTGTGGGGAAACTCCCCCGGGACTTGTTTGAAGACGAGCTGGTTCCTCTCTGTGAAAAGGTCAGGACCCCACCTCCTCATGCGTAAGATGGTCTGGAACAAATCTCACGTTTACAAAATGAGACAATTCCTCCCTGCGTGAAGGTTAGGAGTCCATTTTGACATCTTTAAACTAAAACATAATGGTGTTCAGATGGTTCGGAGTCAATCTTACAATTTTTAAAACTGAGATAAAATTGTGATAAGGTTAGGAGTCAATCTAACATTTGAATTGGGATAAAAGGGTGTCTGAGAAAGTTGGAATTTACCCACTAATAAAAAGAATAACTGGTAAACCAGGCTCTTTATCGAGAGCGCTCATTCAAACCAGCAACACAGGTTTCCTCCTCACTGTCACATCAACAGTGAACGATGTTTCTAATGGAGTTACCTGCCCTCCTCTCTCCTCCTTTTCTCTCTCTCTCTCCCTCCGTTTGCTCCTCCGCTCCGTCCGTCCTTCCAATCTTTTCCCTTCACCTTCGTCTCTCGTCGTAGTTCGGTAAGATCTACGAGGTGAGGATGATGATGGACTTTAACGGTAATAACCGCGGTTACGCCTTCGTCACCTTCGCCGCCAAGCAGGAAGCGAAGAACGCCATGAAGCAGCTCAACAACTATGAGATCAGGTACAAAGACGCACAAACATTCAGAAATATGTGTACATGTATATATTTACTTGGTGATTCTTTATTGTGATATTGCTCCATTTATATAGCCTTCACTAACAGAGGGGAAACTCTTTTTTGAAACAGAGCCATAGTTACATTAGGTTTATTTATTTGCGTCGACTAAACTGATTAAGACGATTCAAAGCTGACATTAACACCTTCTCTCTGGTAGAAACGGCCGGCTGCTCGGTGTGTGTGTGAGCGTCGACAACTGCCGGCTGTTTGTGGGCGGGATCCCTAAAACAAAGAAGCGCGACGAGATCCTGGCCGAGATGAGAAAGGTCACGGAGGGGGTCGTGGAGGTCATAGTTTACCCCAGCGCCGCAGACAAGACCAAGAACCGAGGCTTTGCCTTTGTGGAGTACGAGAGCCACCGTGCAGCCGCCATGGCCCGACGGAAACTACTGCCAGGTCAACAACAACAACAACACACAACAACAACAACAACACACAACACACAACACACAACACAACACACAACACAACACACAACACAACAACAACAACACACAACAACAACAACAACAACAACAACACAACACACAACACACAACACAACACAACAACACACACAACACACAACACAATAACACACAACAACAACAACAACAACACACAACACACAACACACAACACACAACACAACACAACAACACAACACACAGCACACAACACACAACAACCTGAACTACTGCCAGGTGAACAACACACAACACACATTGCTACACAACATAACACAACACAATACACCACTCCGCACACACACGACAACACACAACGCACAACACAACACAATGTAACACCAACGCTAACACTGTCTCTAACACAGCCAGACTATAGGGAGACTCACCTGTCCATCTCTCCATGAGTAAGCAATAAGAAGGAGGTCTGACGAGTCACTTCCTGGTTGTGACTTCCTGGTTCTGGTCTTGACTCCGCCTCCTAGGACGCATCCAGCTGTGGGGTCATGCCATCGCCGTGGATTGGGCGGAGCCAGAGGTGGAAGTGGACGAGGATACCATGGCGACGGTGAAGATTCTGTATGTCAGGAACCTGATGCTCACCACCACCGAGGAGACCATAGAGAAGGAGTTCAGCAGCATCAAACCAGGTCACTTCCACTTCCAGTCCAACCACGTTTCCATGGCGACCCAATGTGCTTCCTGTATAACCGTGCGTGTGTTTCCATGGTGACCCAATGTGCTTCCTGTTTAACTGTGCGTGTGTTTCCATGGTGACCTCATGTGTTTCCTGTATAACCGTGCGTGTGTTTCCATGGCGATCTGTGTAGGTTCGGTGGAGAGAGTGAAGAAGATCAGAGACTATGCCTTTGTCCATTTCACTCAGAGAGAAGACGCCATTACTGCCATGAACGCCCTCAACAACAAGGTTACACACACACACACACACACACTCCCTCTCTCTCTCTCTCTCTCTCTCTCCCTCTCTCCCTCTCTCTCTCTCTTTCTAATTCTCTTTATTTCTTACTCTCTGTCTCTCTCACTCTCCCTCTTTTTTCCCCTCTCATTCCTTCTTTATCCCTCCCTCCCTTCATATTTTGTCACTCTCTTTCTATTGCACTCTTTTTTCCCCCACACTTTAAGCAACAAAACAGCATTTCTTCTGTTTGTCATATCCATCATCCCTATTAATCTGTCTGTCTGTCTGTCTGTCTGTCTGTCTGTCTGTCTGTCTGTCTGTCTGTCTGTCTGTCTGTCTGTCTGTCTGTCTGTCTGTCTGTCTGTCTGTCTGTCTGTCTGTCTGTCTGTCTGTCTGTCTGTCTGTCTGTCTCCCTGTCTGTCTCCCTGCCTGTCTCCCCTCCTCCACAGTTAGTGGATGGCTCTCCCATCGAGGTGACGCTGGCTAAGCCGGTGGACAAGGACAGCTACATCCGCTACACCCGGGGGACCGGGGGCCGTGGCTCCCCACTCGTGCAGGGGGACTTCACCACCTACACCCTGGGACAGGTAAGCACTGGTCCTGGATCAGGTATCATACACTACATACATCCTTTATCGTAAAACACATCTGTAAGCACTGGTCCTGTATCAGGTATCATACTCTACATACATCCTCTATAGTCAGACACATCTGTAAGCACTGGTCCTGGATCAGTTATCATACACTACATATATCCTCTGTAGTCAGACACATCTGTAAGCACTGGTCCTGGATCAGGTATCATACACTACATACATCCTCTATAGTCAGACACATCTGTAAGCACTGGTCCTGGATCAGGTATCATACACTACATACATCCTCTGTAGTCAGACACATCTGTAAGCACTGGTCCTGGATCAGGTATTATACACTCTACATATATCCTCTGTAGTCAGACACATCTGTAAGCACTGGTCCTGGATCAGGTATCATACACTACATACATCCTCTGTAGTCAGACACATCTGTAAGCACTTGTCCTGGATCAGGTATTATACACTCTACATATATCCTCTGTAGTCAGACACATCTCTAAGCACTGGTCCTGGATCAGATATTATACTGCAGGGGTAATCACTGGTCCTGGATCAGGTATTATACACTCTACATATATCCTCTGTAGTCAGACACATCTGTAAGAACTGGTCCTGGATCAGGTATTATACTGCAGGGGTAATCACTGGTCCTGGATCAGATACTGCAAGGGTAATCACTGGTCCTGGATCAGATACTACAGGGTTAATCACTGGTCCTGGATCAGATATTATACACTACATATATCCTCTTTGGTCAGACACATTTGTAATCACTGGTCCTGGATCAGATATCCTCCTATTAATATAGTCTTAAAGTGTAATCATCTGACTTATTATGAAAAATATAATCTTAATATATAATCACCTGACTTATTACCAAGACACACAACTACACTTAAAGTTATACAAATCTATACATCGAGAATGTGTGTGTTGCCAGTAATTCCACCATCTTTGTTTAGGTGTACGACCCCTCCGCTGCCTTCCTGGGTGCGCCTGTGTTTTATGCCCCCCAGGCGTACGCAGCCATCCCAAGTCAGTTCCGCTTCCCAGGAGCCAAGACTCACGTGGGGCCCAGGAGCCTGGTCAGAACGCCGTCAGTGAGAGGTGGGTGGCCTTCTTGATGTTTTGGGGGTCTGTTTTCCATGCCTGCATATTACCGTTTCGTTTTTGAATAGTTTCACAAAGAAATCATATGTAAATCACCCCACCAATCAAACGAGAGCAATTCAATCAAACCGTCCAATACCAATTCAGACAGAGTTGGGGCAAACACCAATCAAAACTCAAAAGAACTTCATTCAAATATTATCTTACGGAGATCAATCGAATTACATTATAAAGAATTGTAACTCGTTACTGAATAGATATGAATAATTTTCTGTACAGTAGCAACGGTTTGTAGACAATCTAAAGTTTGTTAATGAACAAAATCAAGCCATGAAGTGGTGTCCAGCTCAATAAGGACCACTACGAGAACAGACCACGGATGGCCATTGTTTTAAAATCACCGTGACGACAGTACTGTGCTGGCTTGGACAGATCGTGTCCTGAAATATCTGCATTGATTCCTTGATTTCATGATTTCTGGATTTCTCTGCCTCCCAGGTTGATTTCTGGTGATTTGAGTTGATTTAATGCCTTCTTGCGTTCCTAGACATTTACATGACTGTACCTGTAGGGGCAGCGGGGGTCCGCGGGCTGGGGGGGCGGGGCTACCTGGCCTACGCGGGGGCGGGGCGAGGTGGAGCGGCCTATCAGCTGAAGGCAGATAAGAGGGCGGAGGACAAACTGTACGATCTACTTCCTGGAATGGAACTGACCCCCATGAACCCTGTGTCACTCAAACCCCCAGGGATCAAACACGCTCCACAGGTAAGGACACACACACACACACACACACACTACACACACACACACACACACACACACACACACACACACACACACACACACTACACACACACACACACACACACCACACCACACACACACACACACACTACACACACACACACACACACACACACACACACACACACACACACACCACACCACACACACCACACACACACACACACACACACACACACACACACACACACACACACACACACACACACACACACAATACACACACAGAACACCAACCGCCACCTCCATTCACCCAGTCCACCATTTCTTCATTCATCAATCCATCACTTGATTTTATCCTTCATTCAAGCGGTCATTTCTCCCTCCTTTCGTTCATTCATCCCTTCATCCCTTCATCCCTTCATCTGTCCATCAGATCTTGGAGGATGTGTGTCTGAAGAATAACTGGGGCCAGCCAGTCTACCAGCTCCACTCTGCTATCGGACCGGACCAGAGACAACTGTTCCTCTACAAAATCACCATCCCTGCCTTGGCCACCCAATATCCCAATGTGTACGTTTATATTTAAAACCTAATACCAAAACTTGGGCATACAACTTTAAAACCCAATATCCTTGTATGTGTAAGTAAAACTTTAAAACGTACATTTTAAATGCATTAAGTTAAAAGCCAATGACCTCAATGTTATAGGTTCAGTGCATCAGGAGCCACACAATATTTCACAACCACTACTAATGTAACGTCATTTAGTTAAATGAGTTATTTTCACCCAGGACAACAGTGTCATTCAATAAAAAAAATGCATTATTTATATCTATTAATATAACATATATTTATTTATTTATATATATTTTTATATTTTTGGGAGGAGTTTTTGCTTTATTTTATGGATAGGACAGTGAATCATCAGGAAAGGTGGGGGGTGAGAGGATGATAGGCAGCATAATGGAACCAAAGCTGATCTATATTTAATACTCAAATGAGTAAACCAGCATGAGCAGTATTGATCTGAAAAGTAGTGTAACATAGGGACTATTTAAGAAGGGTTCATTATGGTGCTGTGTTCTTCTTCTAACCCTCTCTCCTTCCCTTCATCCCTCCGTCTCTCTCTCCTTCCCTTCACCCCCCCCCCCCCCCCCCCCCCACCCACCCCCGCCACCCCCCCCCCCCCCCCAGTCACCCATTCACCCCCACCAAGCTGTGTTCCTCCGTGGAGGAAGCCAAGCTGCTTGCTGCTGAGCACACCCTGCAAACCCTCTGCCTGCAGACAGAGGGCGCTGACGTCAACGCCGCTGCGGCTGCTGCTTTCCCAGGTATGTGAAGGTCCGTGACTCTAACCACTCACTTTACCATGTGTGTGTGTGTGTGTGTGTGTGTGTGTGTGTGTGTGTGTAACTCTAACCACTCACTTTGCCATGTGTGTGTGTGTAACTCTAACCACTCACTTTGCCATGTGTATGTGAAGGTCCGTGACTCTAACCACTCACTTAGCCATGTGTATGTGAAGGTCCGTGACTCTAACCACTCACTTAGCCATGTGTATGTGAAGGTCCGTAACTCTAACCACTCACTCTAACCACTAACTTACTGTGTGTGTGTGTAACTCTAACCACTCACTTACTGTGTGTGTATGTGAAGGTCCGTAACTCTAACCACTCACTTACTGTGTGTGTATGTGAAGGTCCGTAACTCTAACCACTCACTTTGCCATGTGTGTGTGTGTAACTCTAAACACTAACTTTACCATGTGTATGTGTGTGTGTAACTCTAACCACTCACTTAGCCATGTGTATGTGTGTGTGTGTGTGTAACTCTAACCACTCACTTTACCATGTGTATGTGTGTGTAACTCTAACCACTCACTTTACCATGTGTATGTGTGTGTGTGTGTGTAACTCTAACCACTCACTTTACCATGTGTGTGTGTGTAACTCTAAACACTAACTTTACCATGTGTATGTGTGTGTGTAACTCTAACCACTCACTTAACCGTGTGTGTGTGTAACTCTAAACACTAACTTTACCATGTGTATGTGTGTGTGTAACTCTAACCACTCACTTAACCGTGTGTATGTGAAGGTCCGTAACTCTAACCACTCACTTACTGTGTGTGTATGTGAAGGTCCGTAACTCTAACCACTCACTTACTGTGTGTGTATGTGAAGGTCCGTAACTCTAACCACTCACTTTACCATGTGTATGTGTGTGTAACTCTAACCACTCACTTACTGTGTGTATGTGAAGGTCCGTAACTCTAACCACTAACTTACTGTGTGTATGTGTGTGTGTGTGTATGTGTGTGTGTAACTCTAACCACTCACTTACTGTGTGTATGTGTGTGTGTAACTCTAACCACTCACTTTACCATGTGTATGTGAAGGTCCGTAACTCTAACCACTCACTTACTGTGTGTATGTGAAGGTCCGTAACTCTAACCACTCACTTAGCCATGTGTGTGTGTGTGTAACTCTAACCACTAACTTTACCATGTGTGTGTGTGTGTGTGTGTGTGTGTGTGTGTGTGTAACTCTAACCACTCACTTTACCGTGTGTATGTGAAGGTCCGTAACTCTAACCACTCACTTAGCCATGTGTGTGTGTGTGTAACTCTAACCACTAACTTAACCGTGTGTATGTGAAGGTCCGTAACTCTAACCACTCACTTTACCGTGTGTATGTGAAGGTCCGTAACTCTAACCACTCACTTTGCCATGTGTGTGTGTGTAACTCTAACCACTCACTTTACCGTGTGTATGTGAAGGTCCGTAACTCTAACCACTCACTTTACCGTGTGTGTGTGTGTGTGTGTGTGTGTGTGTGTGTGTGTGTGTAACTCTAACCACTCACTTAACCGTGTGTGTGTGTGTGTGTGTGTGTGTGTGTGTAACTCTAACCACTAACTTTACCATGTGTGTGTGTGTGTGTGTGTGTGTGTGTAACTCTAACCACTCACTTTGCCGTGTGTGTGTGTGTGTGTGTGTGTGTGTGTGTGTAACTCTAACCACTCACTTTACCGTGTGTGTGTGTGTAACTCTAACCACTCACTTTGCCATGTGTGTGTGTGTGTGTGTGTGTGTGTGTGTGTGTGTGTGTGTAACTCTAACCACTCACTTTACCATGTGTGTGTGTGTGTGTGTGTGTGTGTGTGTGTGTGTGTAACTCTAACCACTAACTTTACCATGTGTGTGTGTGTGTGTGTGTGTGTGTGTGTGTGTAACTCTAACCACTCACTTAACCGTGTGTGTGTGTGTGTGTGTGTGTGTGTGTGTGTGTGTGTGTGTGTAACTCTAACCACTAACTTTACCATGTGTGTGTGTGTGTGTGTGTGTGTGTGTGTGTGTGTGTAACTCTAACCACTAACTTTACCATGTGTGTGTGTGTGTGTGTGTGTGTGTAACTCTAACCACTCACTTTGCCATGTGTGTGTGTGTGTGTGTGTGTGTGTAACTCTAACCACTAACTTTACCATGTGTATGTGTGTGTGTGTGTGTAACTCTAACCACTCACTTTGCCATGTGTGTGTGTGTGTGTGTGTGTGTGTGTGTGTGTGTGTGTAACTCTAACCACTAACTTTACCATGTGTATGTGTGTGTGTGTGTGTGTGTGTGTGTGTGTGTGTAACTCTAACCACTAACTTTACCATGTGTATGTGTGTGTGTGTGTGTAACTCTAACCACTCACTTAACCGTGTGTGTGTGTGAGTGTGTGTGTGTGTGTGTGTGTGTGTGTGTGTGTAACTCTAACCACTAACTTTACCATGTGTATGTGTGTGTGTGTGTGTGTGTGTGTGTGTGTGTGTGTGTGTGTGTGTGTGTGTGTGTAACTCTAACCACTCACTTTACCATGTGTATGTGTGTGTGTATGTGTGTGTGTGTGTAACTCTAAACACTAACTTTACCATGTGTGTGTGTGTGTGTGTGTGTGTGTGTGTGTGTGTGTGTGTGTGTAACTCTAACCACTAACTTAACCGTGTGTGTGTGTGTAACTCTAACCACTAACTTTACCATGTGTATGTGTGTGTGTGTGTGTGTGTGTGTGTGTGTGTGTGTGTGTAACTCTAACCACTAACTTAACCGTGTGTGTGTGTGTGTAACTCTAACCACTAACTTAACCGTGCGTGTGTGTGTGTGTAACTCTACCCACTAACCCTGACCCTAACCCTAACCCTAACCACTAACATAACCATGTGTATGTGTGTGTGTGTGTGTGTGTGTTATTGTCTAAGTGTATATCTGTCTGTTTGCCTGCTCCCCCCTTGCTTGCTTTTCTTTAGCAAGACCAAAAAATATAATATATATGAATATAATGTCCAGATCTGCATCACACAAATTGGTTAATATTGCCCAGCAACCCTGTAGTTCCTACAGACCAGACTAAAATGGACGTCTTCAGGGTGTGTGGTCGGGTTCATATTTCTCCCCTCTCGCTCTCTGTTTCTCCTCATCTTTTCTCAGTAATATTTTTGTCTGCCTTCTCTTTCAGGCTACGCCCTGGCCGGCTCTGCTGCCACGGTAACGGCATCCCAGCTGAAGCAGGCGGTGTCTCTGGGTCAGGACCTGACAGCCTACACCACCTACGAGGGGTACCCCGCCTTCGCCATGGCAACCAGGGGCGACGGATACGGGGTGTTCTAAGAAAACTGAAAAAAAAACATGCATGCACACACACACACACACACACACACACACACACACACACACACACACACACACATAACCACCACTACATCGGACCGGTCTCTCATTACTCATTCCATTTGTTATTGTGGGTGACCGGGCGTTCAGAGCTGCAGCACCCCCCCTCTCTCTCTCTCTCTCTCTCTCTCTCTCTCTCCCTCTCTCTCTCTCTCTCTCTCTCATCCAAATACCGTCGGTAACTATATAGTAATAACTGTGGATTGTTATTGATTGTAGTTGATTTCTTTAACCCTTAGTGAAAAGCCGTGATTGGCAGCATAATAATCGCTTTCAAATATAGTTTAATTGATTGCTCATTATAGTTTGTTTGCTTGTTTTTATTGTGGGATGAAAGGAAAAAGTTGTATGTGATATAACTACAGTATATTGCTTTATTTGTTTTTGTTTTTTTAAAGTTTATTTGACCATTTTTATGATTCTGCCATTGACAGGGCTCAGAAGGTCAAGAGTAAAGACATCAGGACTATGTAGTTTTTTAGGACTTTGTAGTTTTTGGGGGGGACTATTATATTGTGGTTTTGACCCCACAGCAACCTCTGTAGAATATAAACTTTCAACTTTAATATGCTGACACAGACTGGAAAAATACGTGTTCCTCATTTTTTTGTCATAGGTAAGAAGTTGGTAGACACATTGGATGTAAAACTTAGGGGGTGAAACAATCATCACAAATAATAATGAATAATAATAATAATGAATCTCCTAAGCGGCACAGCAACTGTGTTTAGATCCCTGTGTGTAGACTACTTGTGCCTCAAGTCGCCTGTTAATCAGAATACAGTCAGAAAGCTTATTTTCTAATGTCAGTATTTCATAAAGTGTTCTTTCCTTCTGAAAAGGCTGTGATGTTCGTGACATATTGGTAGATACCATCTAATTGTGAGACTGCTTGTACTTTTTTTTTCTAAACTCACTTTATTCCAAAATGCTAGCTGTATACATCTTTTTTTTTCATACCTGCAATACTTTTCTGTATGATGATAAAAGATCTGCTGTGAAACGTAGATCTATTTTACTAGATTGTTCATGTTTATGTCTCCCCAGCCGTCTGTATAAACTCTCTCTTCAAGCTAGGATAAATAGTATGGTTCTATACATTTGAAAAACCAAACGTTTTTTAGATTCCGCAGGGACTAAAGTCAAACTCTAGTTTCATATTGTAGTTTATGAACTTATAGTTCTAGCCAAGGGTCTGTGATGACAGAGACACACTCATAATATATGAAAGTGCCTAAGCAGTATCAGTATTAAAAAAGTGTTTGTAGCACTTAGAAACATATTTTTTATACCAAGGATCCAACAGCATTTGTATAGAGTTATATATATATTGTTTAGGATTTTTCTTTCAAATTCTTTGTACCTCATTAATTGATCTGATAAAAAAAACATAGCTATAAAGTGAAATAATGAAAAGGGGTATAAACATGTCAAATGTAAATCTAGGATGTGATAGAGCATGCCGATTTTAAGTAACAGTTCTGCTTTAAAAGGCTTAGATGATTGTAATGTTCAGACACCATAATTGGCCTTGAATGAAATAAACCAATGACATTTTAAAAACCTTCCTTGCAATGATTCATTCATTTACTCGTGGTGCATTTTCATTGACTTGTAAACACTCACTGTTCTACAGAATATTTTCTTTATTCTTTTTTTGTATATCACTGTACATACATAACAGTTTTCTCCCTACTCATTCTGTACATAATTACACATTCATAAACTTGGATACTCCACAGATGACCTCTCCTAAATATTGTAAACTTCCTGTTTACTTCTTGTAAACTTCCTGTTTGCTTCTTGTTAACTCCCTGTTTACTTCTTAACTACCTGTTTACTAAAACTTCCTGTTTATTCTGTGAATTCACTTCCTGTTCCAGACTATTTCCACGTCAATGGTAGGGTTTAAATGTGGTTGTTTACAAGAAGAAGAGCTATCCAAGCAGAGGGAGGGGAGAGGAGACAAGAGGAGAAGAAAAGAAAGGAAATGAGAGGTATAGTAAATCGTTAGTAGGAAGTATTTAGTTGTGGTAGTAGTAGTAGGAGTTAGTAGTAGTAGTAGGAGTTAGTAGTAGTAGTAGTAGGAGTTAGTAGTAGTAGTGGTAGTGGTAGTAGTAGGAGTTAGTAGTAGTAGTAGTGGTAGTAGTAGTAGGAGTTAGTAGTAGTAGGAGTTAGTAGTAGTAGTAGTAGTAGTAGGAGTTAGTAGTAGTAGTAGTAGTAGTAGTAGTTAGTAGTAGTAGTAGTAGTAGTGGTAGTTTGTAGTAGTAGGAGTTAGTAGTAGTAGAAGACGTGGTAGTATTAGTAGCAGCAGATCAGTAGTAGTAATAGTTAGTAGTTAGCAGCAGATCAGTAGTAGTAGTAGTTAGTAGTTAGCAGCAGATCAGTAGTAGTAGTAGTTAGTAGTTAGCAGCAGATCAGTAGTAGTAGTAGTTAGTAGTTAGCAGCAGATCAGTAGTAGTAGTAGTTAGTAGTTAGCAGCAGATCAGTAGTAGTAGTAGTTAGTAGTTAGCAGCAGATCAGTAGTAGTAGTTGTGGGTGACGGTGAAGGTGTGGGAGGCCCCTTCATAAGGAGCGGTGACGGTGTTGAAGCCCTTCCTCTCCTTGGACACTCCAAAGTGTCGTATCCTATAGGAGCCGGGCAGGGCCAACGCGGGGATGTGCCACTCCACCGTGCTGTTACTCTGGTGGGTCGAGTCTGGACGCCTGGGACCCTTCACCCAGTGAAACCTGGAGGAGGGGAGTGAGAGGGGCGGTGGGAGGAGGGGAGGGAGGAAGAGGAGGAGGAGGGGGAGGAGGAGGAGGAAGAGGGAGTGTATGCACAAAGATATTTACTTTTACACAGACAACAGCCGACATGTGTGTGTGTGTGTGTGTGTGTGTGTGTGTGTGTGTGTGTGTGTGTGTGTGTGTGTGTGTGTGTGTGTGTGTGTGTGTGTGTGTGTGTGTGTGTGCGTGTGTGTGTGTGTGTGTGTGTGTGCGTGCGTGCGCGCGTGCGTGCGAGTTTTCTTCTTTTCTATCAGCTCTACGACGCTGAGTCAGTGATATCCTATCAGTCACCAGTCCTTCACTGATACCAGCTGAATGGTTTTAAATGGCTTTGGTTGGCCACAAAGATCGAACACAAAGGTTATGTGATGTCTTGATGAGTATTAGATATGAAATAGCTTAGGCTACGTCCTCTATGATACAGAAGAGAAATATTACCTCGTTTCCCATGATGAATCGGTGTGAACTACTTCCCAGGTCGCGGTTTTGTTGTGGTACTTCTCCACGGTGACAAAGGTCTTGTCTCTCTGAAGTAAAAGGGCAGGGCATCCCAGGGCATTAGTACAGTGGA
The DNA here is from genome assembly GCA_017639675.1 of Aplochiton taeniatus. Classification (NCBI taxonomy): domain Eukaryota; kingdom Metazoa; phylum Chordata; class Actinopteri; order Galaxiiformes; family Galaxiidae; genus Aplochiton; species Aplochiton taeniatus. The sequence continues at coordinate 16,154,940 of CM030187.1, forward strand.
TCTCAAACTTTGGGGGTTCAGGGCACCCCTATATCAAATGTTTCATCCACTGCACCCCCAAATGACATTGTTACTTCCCCCTCTCAGCACCTTATATTTATGCCATCTTTCAGTACTTTGAGGTTAGCCTAACAGTATGATAGGCCCTCCTATGCACCCCTGGACTGGCGTCACGGCACCCACTTTGAGAAACCCTGCATTATATATTACGATATTATTAGTAGTATTATTAATATTGATATTATTATCAGGGCATTAGTAAGTGTGCTGTGGACAACCGGATAAAAAGCTGAAATGTCATGAAGTCCCGAAAGAATTTTGAATATAAATATAAGGGCATATTGAGAGGAAGACGTGAATCATTAACAGATGAAGAAGAAGAGCCGCCATCTTAAAATATCAGCTTTTGTTTTGTAACGAAGGGAGAAAATCCAGTTTTCTGCAACATACAAGCCAAGGCGTTTAGCTGACAGCAAAGGGCCAACGATAAAACTAAATGATATTCACTGTCAGGTCGTTGACATCGAACGGAAAGCATGTCTTTATCGTTTCTGATTATTACAGCCTCGTATAATTCATGACTTAAAGACAACGTAGCGAATGGAGGATATGAGGAAACACTTTGATGAAGATCAAGAATCTACTATGGAATAGTTATGGTGGTAATAAACCAGTCTAGTTGATGAAACATCGCCTGTGTTTCCAGTGTTCATCTACTATGGAATAGTTATGGTGGTAATAAACCAGTCTAGTTGATGAAACATCTCCTGTGTTTCCAGTGTTCATCTACTTTGGAATAGTTATGGTGGTAATAAACCAGTCTAGTTGATGAACACAGGAGATGTTCCCAATGTTCATCTCTCACCGTGTCTCCAGAGTGTCTGGGGTTCCCGGCCAAAAAGGTGACAGTGACTACATCTCCCTGTAAAACATACGCACATCATTTATAATAATAATAATGACAACATTGTTATAAAAAGTTATAATCACCATCATCATCATCATCATCATCACCATCATCATCATCATCACCATCACCATCATCATTATTATCATCATCACCATCATCACCATCATCATCATTATTATCATTATGATGATGATGATGATGATGGTGATCAGCTGGGTAGTAACTGGAGTGTGTGTGTGGTTATCCATCCCACCCGTCGGTAGCTTGGGTAGACCTGCTCCAGGACCTCGCCGAACGTGCTGTTGGCGGGCCTCCAATCAGGGAGTGGCTTAGCCAGCAGGTTAAACAACGCGCTTCCAGAGAAGAACGGAGGTTCAGGTCCCGTTGCTAACTCCTCTTCTTTACCCTGCGGGAGCAACATCATTTTATCATTTTTAATTGATGTTTATTTATTTGCATTTATTATATATTAAGTTGTACATTAGAACAGACAGGGACATACGGTTATTTATTTGTATTTATTTATTAACTTATCTATCTAATTATTTGTTGGTTTATTTATTGATTTTAAATTATTCTTTTTATGTGAAAAAGGCATGAGATAGGA
>CM030187.1:16163956-16226456 GCA_017639675.1 Aplochiton taeniatus
TATACCATCACTAACTAACAGCTTATTATAACTAGCATAGCCCATCTAGAACGTAACACACACACACACACACACACACACACACACACATATATCATATCATATCATATCATATAATATACCATCACTAACTAACAGCTTGTTATAACTAGCATTGCCCATCTGGAAAAATAACACACATATTATATGATATCTAATCATATTATATCACATAACTAACTGGTTAATGTAACTAGCATAGCCAATCTGGAGCAAAACACACACATATCATATTATATCATATACTATCACATAACTAAATGGTTAATGCAGCTAGAAAGACATCAACCCTCTCTTATCTTTATTTCAGATCTATAACTACAGCGATAAGGGCTCCATATCTCATGGATATGATGATGATGTGATTACAGAGCTCTGTTATTGAACTGACTCATGGTTTTATCATTAGGACATTTCTGTTACAACCTATAAAATCACCTTCCATAAGTTTGTGAACTCATAATGATTCAAGTTAAATCTGAATCAAATGCAGTTTTCAGATGTGAACATTAAAGTCTTCTCATTCAATAATGTTTTATATTATCCCTATTATAACAAGTAGTACTTTATAGGGCCATACACCTTGAAGTGTCAAACTAAACTTCGGAGAGGTTTGAAACCAGAAGTAGATTTTGTGATCCCAAGTGAAGCCCACAGACTAGCTAGGTGTACCTAGTTATAGCTAGGTGTGTTTAGGTGTAGCTAGGTGTAGCTAGGAGTGGCTAGGTGTGTCTAGGTGTAGCTAGTTATAGCTAGGTATGGTTAGGTGTAGCTAGGAGTGGCTAGGTGTATCTAGGTGTACCTAGTTATAGCTAGGTATGGTTAGGTGTAGCTAGGTGTAGCTAGGAGTGGCTAGGTGTATCTAGGTGTACCTAGTTATAGCTAGGTATGGTTAGGTGTAGCTAGGTGTAGCTAGGAGTGGCTAGGTGTGTCTAGGTGTAGCTAGTTATAGCTAGGTATGGTTAGGTGTAGCTAGGAGTGGCTAGGTGTATCTAGGTGTAGCTAGTTATAGCTAGGTTTGGTTAGGTGCAGCTTGGAGTGGCTAGGTGTATCTCGGTGTAGCTAGTTATAGCTAGGTTTGGCTAGGTGCAGCTTGGAGTGGCTAGGTGTATCTAGGTGTAGCTAGGTTTGGTTAGGTGCAGCTAGGAGTGGCTAGTTGTGGCTAGGTGTAGCTGGGTGACGTCTGTAAGACGGGTTTATGAATAGTCTGTTTTCTTGTGTCCCCCTCACCAGAGGGATCTCTGCTGGAGGACCAGTGCAGTCGGCTCGTCCCACCCCGACCAGGAAGGGGTTTTCCTGGGGTGGGAGTGGGGGAAGGACAGTGGGTCCTGGTTCTAATGATGGAGGAAGAGAAACAGAACACATTATCAAACTGCTTTTCAGTAAACTTCTTGGTCCTTTGCAAATTACTTACACTCCAACCCTAACACTAACTAACCCTAACCCAACCACCGGACTGTTTGTTTAACTAACCCCAAACCTAACTAACCCTAACCCCTGCCCTAACTCTAACTAACCCTAACCCAGCCACCGGACTGTTTGTTTAACTATCCCTAACCCTAACCCTAATCCTAACCCCACTGGCCCACTCACCGGACGGCTTGTTCCAGGAAGTAGCCATGACCGCGATGAGGCCCACAGACACAGCAGTCATGACTAAGAACAGGATCGCAAGCGTGACCTCCAAAGTGCTGAACCCAGAACACGCCGTCTTTCTACGGGACATGACTCACACCCTGTAGAGAGAGAGAGGGAGAGGGAGAGGGAGAGGGAGAGGGAGAGGGAGAGGGAGAGAGAGAGAGAGAGAGAGAGAGATACAAACACCCTTATAATAATATTCAGTTTTCAAGATGAAGACAAAGAAAGGCTGGTTTATGTGTTAATATTTTAGATATGACGAGCGGACCTTCAAAAAACGCACACAAACACACACACACGCACACACACAACCACACACACATACACACACACACACGCACACACAATAGTAATATGTAATTGTCCGGGAAACGTGTGTAAGACAGATGATAAGAACCACAGATATTGTGTTCACTGATAGACTGTGTTTTTATGGAGATATGGATCATAACAGTATGTTTACTTTTCATGCAGGATTCACTTTAAAAGTCGATCTCTCTCTCCGGTAAACAAATACACAGGTTTTGTGCAGGAGGATCATCATGCAAGTGAAACATGAAAAATGTCATAAAATCAATTGTGTCCAAGAAATACATACATTTTTAACAGCCCTTATAAAAAGCGTATGTCAGTTGAATTTAGATGAAAATCTAATTTAATAAGTATGCCATTTCTCCCATAAGGGCAAAGTGAATAATATGACTACATTGATCAGTCTGTTTCCTAGTAATTCCAGTGCGAAAATAAATAAATAGAAACAATTTAGGGGAAAAAAGAAGATGCACTTTTCCCCTTATCAGAGGGAGCATAAATTCATAACAATCAAATAAATCAATCAACACCTGCAACGACTTACGTGTTGATGTCAAACTCTTCAGACAACAGAGCGAAGATTGTCCACACCAGAGACGACGTAGTGACTGAAAGTGAGGCTGGTTATGATTGCAGTAAAACAGAGACACTATCTATGCTCTGTGTCTGTGAGTGACACCCTCTATAGTGCTGTAGAAACAGAACAAATAGATCACCATGACCGCTTTTGACCTGGACAGATAGGGTTAAATCTTAAAGTGTAGTCATGGGAACCGGCATGGTAGGGCATACACAGGGTATGAAGTTTAAATCATCGAACTAGGTTAAAACACATGATTCTACAAAGGAACATGGTGTTCATCATTAAACTGAGGAAGTGTAAGTTGTAGTTATTAGTTATTCATTTATTTTATTTATTAGTTTATTTATTAGTAAGTTTTAAAGTTTATTAAATCTGTTTATTGTTGGGGGACCTTGTCTTGAACGATGCCCTCAAATATAACGTATTCTTCTTCTTATTATTAAATGATTACCCTACAAAAAAACCCTCATAAAAACAAATTGGTGAAAAACAAATAAAAGAGTTAAAAGTGTAATGCTTGTTCTAGTTCTTCTGTTTCTATGTCCTCCATTATGGGTTGTGTGTGTGTGTGTGTGTGTGTGTGGGTGTGTGTGTGTGTGTTCACCAGGGTTCATGCTTTACGCAACTATTAGATAGCGGATCAGTCCGAAGGTTGAGCCCTTCTGATGGATTTCTGATAATAGTGCGTGTGTGTGTGTAAGTGTAACTTGCATTTAATATCTACTCAAAACACACAAGCATAAATTGAGCCAATCATTGATTTATTCAATAATTGTAATATAAAAAGGAAGCCATCAAATACAAGGTTTTGAAAGGCTACACTGAATCCTATTTGTTACTCTCCAACGAATCACTCTTTTCCCTCTCCCACGATGTCATCCAGCAACTTTCTCATTGGCTGGTTACAAGAAGTCACCGTCCATTCCGAGGTACATAAGTGAGGAAAGAATTGATTGGACCAGCATGATTCCAGATTCAGTAACTATGGATACATCGGAAAAGCAAGCAGACAGAAACATAGATCCCAGTAATGAAATAACGTGTGCAATAAATAAACTCTTTTGAAATGATTCAGGACCATCCTTACTGTTTAGGGTTTTTTAAACAAACATTCAATTCTAAGTGTAAAGACACTTGGAGCACTTTCAAAAAACGTACATTCAGAAAGAGGACTCCTATGACACACCAACGGATGGCCACTCTACTCCTGTGTGCTATAGCTAACATGCCATCAACCGCAGAGCATATTTTGATTTTTTAAATAGGTGAACCTTAAGGAAAACAGGGAGTGCAGTGATTTCCAATCCAAAGCGCATGCATAGGAACAGTATCTAAGTGTAATGGCCTCATACACTAAAGTGATTGTATCCATCAATTTGAAGTGTTGGTATCCATCAGTATTACAAACATATGAAAGAAGGACACTTCGCATTCTTGCAAAGCTTCAAACATTTAGATTTTCTTTTTGGCCGTTTTGGATTGTTGTGAATATTTTAAGTTCCCTGCCAACCAGCACAACTGAAAACCGGTAAACAAGTAAAGATTGAGGCACCTTTAACTTTCTCATTAAATAAGATGAATAGACCATTAACTGTCTTCTTGAAACTTCTCATTAATTAAACAAGGATAAAACACCTTTAACTGTCTTATTGAAACTTCTCATTCAACAAGAACACACCTTTAACTGTCTTATGGAAACTTCCCATTGAAATAAAACAGGTTTGAAAGCATTTAACACATTTCTAAACATGCTAATTCATTCACCATATCTTTCAAATTGAGATATCAACTTTGCAGACTGTTTAACTTTCCTGCTGAATCAAACGGTTGGGAAGCGTTTGAAATGTGTGAAAGCACTGTGCAGCATAGTGCGCGAGTCCTGCTCAAAGAAAGAAGGGAAGCCCCGTGTCTTAAATCAAACACGGTCAGTCAGAGATTAAGGAGAAAAGGCACTGGGGAACTCTGACACACAAAACAATCACCTCCTCTTTCTTTCTCTTTCTCTTTCTGGTTAAACTGTGCTTCTTCACCTCTCCAACAGTACAAATCTAGAACACTAGTTCAGACAAATAAAACCCATTCATTTGTTTATAAAAAAAGATTTGGCAATTTCGTTCAGTGAAAATAGATACAAATGGTCAGTTATTACACAAAGATTACTGTCCTTGATTTCACTACCAAGTTCCTGTAAGTTCAGGACGACTTGTAACTGAAACAGGATTGAACGAAATGCAGGAAACAGCCTGGACAGTGAGAAAAATAAAAGATATATTACATTCCACTTCAGAGGAGAATTCTGAATTTAAAATGGCGACCATTAAAAACGGGTCCCTTCACTTCAAAGAAGGTCCCACGAGTGAAGTACTTAAGTTATCTCTTCAGTGCAGAATTAGCTTGACGCTTGTTTGTAATAATAAAGTAGTTCCATCCTTTTGTCAGGGTTGAAAATTGCCAGATGTTCCAACAAAATACTGGATTCAAATGAAAGAACAGAGCACATTAAACTTAACAGCACTAAAACCAGAAAGCAGCACTTTTCCATTGAGAACTTCTTCGTCAACACCCAAAATGGTTTTGTGGGTAGGAACCATATGCACCGGGAGCGTGTGTTTCAGTTGGGATATTAAAGGGCTCAGGAACAGCAGGTCGCCATGGCGACTTGCTGTGGTTTTTGAAATGGCACTTGTTTTGGACTCGGGGTGTAGGGCTCCTCTGTCACGTTTACTTCATCCAACTTATACTTTGTATATTTGTTCTTTAGTTTGTCAAACCTTTCGTTTGTTTGTTCATTATTTGTGGTTTAGTTTATCCAACTTAAACTGTGTATATCTGTCCATAATTCATCTGTATGCAAGTCTGTCTTCTGTCTTTGTGTCTGAAAGCTTCCTGTGCTTCTGAGGGCCCTTATCTCTTTCCACCTAGCAATAAAAACCCTTTTTCTGCTGAACCCTAACTTAAACATCAATCACGCCCACCCACCCTCCATTCCTGCTCTCCCTCTCGCCATGCCCAGGGTCAAAGGGTGTTGGTTAGGGTCAGGGTCACTGGGTGTTGGTAAGGGTCAGGGTCAGGGTCAAAGGACGTTGGTTAGGGTCAGGGTCAAAGGGTGTTGGTTAGGGTCAGGGTCACTGGGTGTTGGTCAGGGTCAATGGGTGTTGGTTAGGGTCAGGGTCACTGGGTGTTGTCCAGCTTGCTGTACTTGGCCTGGCTGTGTTGGAAGGGCCTCCATGCCCAGGGTCACTGGGTGTTGGTTAGGGTCAGGGTCACTGTGTGTTGGTTAGGGTCAGGGTCACTGGGTGTTGTCCAGCTTGCTGTACTTGGCCTGGCTGTGCTGGAAGGGCCTCCATGCCCAGGGTCACTGGGTGTTGGTCAGGGTCACTGTGTGTTGGTTAGGGTCAGGGTCACTGTGTGTTGGTTAGGGTCAGGGTCACTGGGTGTTGTCCAGCTTGCTGTACTTGGCCTGGCTGTGCTGGAAGGGCCTCCATGCCCAGGGTCACTGGGTGTTGGTTAGGGTCAGGGTCACTGTGTGTTGGTTAGGGTCAGGGTCACTGGGTGTTGTCCAGCTTGCTGTACTTGGCCTGGCTGTGCTGGAAGGGCCTCCATGCCCAGGGGAGCTGGTAGTTTCGAGGCACAGTCCCCAGGACGTTGCCCTCTAGATAGAGGAAGAACCGGAACCACCACACACGAGATAGCAGGTTACTCTGGGACGGGTCCTTCAGAACCTGCAATAGAACATTTATATACTAAAACCAACCAGAGAGAGAGAGGAGAGACAGACAGACAGACAGACAGACAGACAGACAGACAGACAGACAGACAGACAGAGAGATAGAGAGACAGAGAGTGTGTGTGTGTGTGTGTGTGTGTGTGTGTGTGTGTACCTTTTGGTTAGCCATGGTGTGATACCACCAGAAGAGTCTCGTGGTGATGTAGTAAGCCACCACCACGTCAATGGAGTAGTGTGTGTGTGTGTGTGTACCTTTTGGTTAGCCATGGTGTGATACCACCAGAAGAGTCTCGTGGTGATGTAGTAAGCCACCACCACGTCAATGGAGTAGTGTGTGTGTGTGTGTGTGTGTACCTTTTGGTTAGCCATGGTGTGATACCACCAGAAGAGTCTCGTGGTGATGTAGTAAGCCACCACCACGTCAATGGAGTAGTGATCGTGGGCCAGAAGAATGCAGAACAGACCCATGACAGACAGAGCCCAGCAGAACCACTGGTACCACCAGAACCTCTTGGGAGAGTCTGAGGGAACAAGAACAGACCCATGACAGACAGAGCCCAGCAGAACCACTGGTACCACCAGAACCTCTTGGGAGAGTCTGAGGGAACAAGAACAAGGCTGTTCTTTTGTCCTGTTTTTAACATCATTTGTAAGACCATGCCGGAAGAGTACCTTGGATTTTCTTTCTTTTTTTACGTTCATATTTATTTATTTTGAACTGACTCCAGACTATTTTTCTTTTTTTACCCCAGAACGTGTTAAGTTCAACTTCACTAAACAACAAAAACACACCATCTACTCCAAACAAAAAACATTCAGCAGAAAAGCTTGTTCAATATTAGAATGGCATTTTATCCTGGCGTAGTAACAACAAAGGTGTAAACAAGACAAGAACTAAAGTGAGAGTTTGTGGATTTAGAAGAAGCAACTAATAGTCTTGACTCAGTTAGCAGCACAGGTCAAAATAAGTCTACCGGGGTTGTAGTGTTGAGTTCCTGCCACTAGATGTCACTAACGCTCCAGAATGAATAAACAGAATATACTGTTAATAATCTGCACTAGCTCTTAGCTTTAGGCTATGTTCAGAACCACAAACTTTAATACTATCTCCTATATACTCAATGAGTACATACTGCATACTGTTTACTGAAAACGAGATCTTGTGGACAACCTTTTAGAAAGATTTGCTTAAATCGGTAATATACTCAACTGGGACATGTGACCAAAACCCTTGGTTTCCGTTTTGTTTTCTATCAAAGCCAAGAAGGAAGTTGGCGCATTGCATTTTGGGTAATGAAGTATAGTCTAGCAACATCTCTTGGGTACTCAAATTTACCCAAATATAGCAGGTCATGCGGGAACTTTTGCATACTAAATTGTCACAAACTATCGTACCGCTGGCATACTGTCTACTACTGCATAGTAGACGATTCCGAACACAACGTTAAGATTACACAGGTCTCTGCAAAGTCTGGAAGAGCACAACACACAGCTTTGTCACTTTAGTCACCCTTTCATTTATTCGCCACGTAACATTAGAACATACTGCTGCTCTGTGTCTGTGTGTGTGTGTGTGTGTGTGTGTGTACTCACACTCCTTTATGAAGAGGTACGTTAGCGTCAGCATAACAGTGTGTCCACTATACAGGTAATCTCCACACATGTGATGAGATCCTGTGATGGTCAGACCTCCTCCAGCGATCATCTTCATCACCCTCCTCATCTGGGACACGTGGTCCCCAAACAGCTGGAGAGAGAGAGAGAGAGAGAGAGACATAATGAAAGAGCCATAATGAGATATCAACCATTTTAAAAAACAATTCTTATACCAAGATTGCTAACATGACTTTTTTTCTACTTTACTTCCCGGTAAAAACTTGAGATAAATTAAGCCACAAATAATCCCTTTGTACCAAACCTCTTCACCTGTCTGGTTCAGTCAATTAACAATGCGTTACGTAAATAAATCACGGAAGAGCATGCATAATAAAAAACAAGCTTAAAGTTTCAGGAGATGGCATTGAAAATGTCCTATGCTTGTTGGATTTCTTGGTTCATGAGGTAGTGTTTGGGATAACAGCACTGTATTCACCACCACTTCAACCACATAGTTTCAATATGCTAGTGGGAACTATGACAGGACAATAGGTGTTCATTTTCATAAGGGAAATAACATGAAACTAGATCCTGAATCTATGACACATCCATTCAGAGTGATGTGGTTGAGAAAAGCCCGCTCAGTGTCACCGTTGATATGGCCAGAGGGATTTTAACACTCAGGTTTCAATGGCGACAGTATTGGTTCGCATTCTGCATTGACATGTCACAGATCCAGCTCAGGATCAACAGGCAAACACACACAACAAAGACGCTAACCGAACCCTCTGCTAGCAAGCCCAATGGAGCATGGCGTAAGCTCTGCTAGCTAGCCCATTGGAGCATGGCTTTAGCTTTGGAAGCTAGCCCTTTGGAGCATGGCTTTAGCTTTGGTAGCTAGCCTATTGGAGCATGGCATTAACTCTGCTAGCTAGCACCTTGAAGATTTTTAGTCTGTTACACAGGAAATAGACAGGAAGTAGACAGGAAGTGGGCGAGTGGGAGGTTCTGGCAGGAATGACTGATGGTCAGTTTACTGGAAGATAACAAGGAAGGAACAATCATGGCATCAAACACACACACACACACACACACACACACACACATAAACATGCACAGTCAATGACCTACTATTAATGGACTCAAGGACGCATAACTTTCTCTGTGAAAAATACTTCAAGGGGCTTAGGGAATAGGGAATAACGCAAAGCAAAGCTAAATGTTTCCACAGGAAAAGGCAGCTAGATCTAGATACGTAAACTTTCCATTGCAGCTAAAAATACATTCTCCGTTGTCCCAAACTGAAACAGAATCTCTCAGATAAGGTATACATGCTTTTGGATGTGTAACAACCCTGGATGTAAGAAACCTTTTTCCAATTGGAGTCCCGGTGCACTAAAAACACATGATCTGAAAACCTTGCAAACTCTTTCTCTCCGCGGTTGATTGAAATAGCATGACATTATACAGCCAACGCTTTAGAGGCATATCATCCTGACAGGTAAACAAGCCTCACAACAATGGAGGTAGTGCGTCAAACATTGATGAGATGTTGCCAGGCAGACAGCTGAAAACAGATGGTATCCCTTATGTTTCCAAAGCAGGGCTAAAACACACAAAGGCTAAATAATAAATTAGCCAATGACGAAAAAAATACAAAATGAAGTTAGTAGTGTTTATGAAACACCATGCTGAAGAACATAAAATGCCACGCTATATTTGGAATAATTTGGTTAGATGGCCTAGCTACAAAAAAAATGTTGAGCAGGGAATAAATATATATACAGTGGGGCCAAAAAGTATTTAGTCAGCCACTGATTGTGCAAGTTCTCCTACTTAGAAAGATGAGAGAGGTCTGTAATTTTCATCATAGGTACACTTCAACTATGAGAGACAAAAATTAGAAAAAAAATCCAGGAAATCACATTGTAGGATTTTTAAAGAATTTATTTGTAAATTCTGGTGGAAAATAAGTATTTGGTCACCCACAAACAAGCAAGATTTCTGGCTCTCACAGACCTGTAACTTCTTCTTTAAGAAGCTCTTCTGTCCTCCACTCGTTACCTGTATTAATGGAACCTGTTTGACCTCGTCATCTGTATAAAAGACACCTGTCCACAGCCTCAAACAGTCAGACTCCAAACTCAACCATTGCCAAGACCAAAGAGCTGTCGAAGGACACCAGGAAGAAAATTGTAGACCTGCACCAGGCTGGGAAGAGTGAATCTGCAATAGGCAAGCAGGTTGGTGTGAATAGATCAACTGTGGGAGCAATTGTAAGAAAATGGAAGACATACAAGACCATTGATAATCTCCCTCGATCTGGGGCCCCACGCAAGATTTCATCCCGTGGGGTCAAAATGATCATGAGAACGGTGAGCAAAAATCCCAGAACTACACGGAGGGACCTGATGAATGACCTGCAGAGAGCTGGGACCAAAGTAACAAAGGCTACCATCAGTAACACACTACGCCGAGAGGGACTCAAATCCTGCACTGCCAGGCGTGTCCCCCTGCTTAAGCCAGTACATGTCCAGGCCCGTCTGAAGTTTGCCAGGGAGCATATGGATGATCCAGAAGAGGATTGGGAGAATATCATGTGGTCAGATGAAACCAAAATAGAACTTTTTGGTAAAAACTCAACTCGTCGTGTTTGGAAGAAGAAGAATGCTGAGTTGCATCCCAAGAACACCATACCTACTGTGAAGCATGGGGGTGGAAACATCATGCTTTGGGGCTGTTTTATTGCAAAGGGGACAGGACGACTGATCCGTGTTAAGGGAAGAATGAACGGGGCCATGTATCGTGAGATTTTAAGCCAAAACCTCCTTCCATCAGTGAGAGCATTGAAGATGGAACGTGGCTGGGTCTTCCAGCATGACAATGATCCCAAACACACCGCTCGGGCAACGAAGGAGTGGCTCCGTAAAAAGCATTTCAAGGTCCTGGAGTGGCCTAGCCAGTCTCCAGACCTCAACCCCATAGAAAATTTGTGGAGGGAGTTGAAAGTCCGTGTTGCCCAGCGACAGCCCCAAAACATGACTGCTCTACAGGAGATCTGCATGGAGGAATGGGCCAAAATACCAGCTACAGTGTGTGCAAACCTGGTGAGGACTTACAGGAAACGTTTGACCTCTGTCATTGCCAACAAAGGTTATGTTACAAAGTATTGAGTTGAACTTTTGTTATTGACCAAATACTTATTTTCCACCATCATTTACAAATAAATTCTTTAAAAATCCTACAATGTGATTTCCTGCATTTATTTTCTCATTTTTGTCTCTCATAGTTGAAGTCTACCTATGATGACAATTACAGACCTCTCTCATCTTTCTAAGTAGGAGAACTTGCACAATCAGTGGCTGACTAAATACTTTTTGGCCCCACTGTATATTGTGAAGAAAAGCAGTCCATTTCGTTACTTTCCATGTTTTAACCTGACCAAGGATTGTAAATACTTCCTGCTTAGTCGTCATGGAAAACTAGAACCATAGGAGGTTACTTCCTGTCTTTCTCTCCCACACTAACACAGCTCACAGGCCCTTGCTTTTTGTGTGGGAGTGTGTGTGCACGCGTCTGTGTGGGCGAATGTGAAAGAGACATATGCATGAATCTGAGTGAGAGCCTGTGTGTGTGTGTGTGCACGTGTGTGTGTGTGTGTGTGTGTTACCTTGGGAGAGCACTGGAAGTGTGTGTGTGTTACCTTGGGAGAGCACTGGAAGTGTGTGTGTGTGTGTTACCTTGGGAGAGCACTGGAAGTGCATGCCGGGGACAGGCAGCGTAGTGATGTACATGGTGATACATCTGTACAGGTAGAGGGTACCAACGATGAAGAAGAACCGCCGGCCCACAATCGACCTGAGGGGAGACCCACAGGAAGTTCAATACATGCTCACAGGAAGCAGGAAGTTGGGGAAGGAGGTCAGGGATCCGAGTAGTTCTTTTTTAGATGTCAGTAAATCTCAAAGCAGTTTGGTGCTGACAGCAGGATAGGAAATTGAGAAAAAAAAAAGTAATCTCTACTTTCAGTTGTAGCTAAAGATTGGAAAAGCAATATTAACACAGCACAGCATTATGTATGAGTGTGTGAAACAAAAGTACCTCAAATAAGTGATAAACTTTGAATATAATGTAATCAGCAGAATCTGTGTATTTGAATAGAGCAGCATCCACTGGGTGCAAAGTGTCACCAGAATCCTTAGTTAGTCCTCCAAGAGGTCAAAGTTCAATCTTTCTCTGTAGTAAGGTAGGACTATAGGATCACGTCATTATCACGTCACGTGTGTAAATCTTGTGTAAATAGTGTCATCTTTGTTATATCCTGCTGTTAATACCGTCAGTTTCCCCCGGAATGAACTCAGTACCGCCTAGCTTTACTTTACATCATAACTGTCATGTCTGACTCTGCGATTTAATAATATCAAATGTGGCCACACTGTCAAGGAGTACAATCAACTATAACTTCAACTATAACTTCCTTTTGTTTTTGTGGGCTGAGTTTGACCACCAAACTTAATCATTACCCAGTGTCCTTTGCTCCCGTTGAAGGACAGTATTTTCTATAAACAAGGGCAAAATAAAAACATAATAATAACAATTAGAAATAAAAAAAGGTGGCTCCACGCCCCCTAAGCAGAAGGAGATTCCTTGAAATGTTCCGTGTCAGTTACAGACGAGAAGGTTTAACCTGCGGGCCACTGCCATGTTCCTCTTTACCAGTTCCCTCTACTTACTGTTCCCATTACGCTGTGAATGACCTTTAAACATTTCCCTTCAAATTACTTTTAAACCACTCCTTTACATCGGAATATTTCCAATCAAATGACTTTTAAACCACTCCTTTACATGGGAATATTTCCAATCAAATGACTTTTAAACCACTCCTTTACATCGGAATATTTCCAATCAAATTACTTTTAAACCACTCCTTTACATCGGAATATTTCCAATCAAATGACTTTTAAACAGCTCTTACATATCATAATATTTCCAATCAAATTACTTTTAAACAGCTCTTACATATTGTGATATTTCCCTTCAAACGACTTTTAACAGCTCTTACATATCCTAATATTTCCCTTCAAATGCCTTTCAAACCGCTCTCATACATGGTGTTATATTTCTTTTTGGTCAGGCAGCGGGTGAGGCTACCTGTACTGGAGCAGCACCCACTGCAGCAGCCACAGTGCCACTAGGACCATCCCGTTGACCTCACAGATGGCGAACGCCCACTCTCGCCGCTCGAACAAATCAAAGAACTTGTCAGGCAGAGGAGGCGTGTCCTCTTTGGGCGGCACGCGCTCGTGCACGACGGAGATCATGACCGTGGTGGACACGAAGCAGATGGCGGCGTACACCAACGCCACGCCTGTTTTACGCCACTCCCCCGGGAACGAGGAGCGCGGGGAGTCCGTAAGAGACGGAGCCGGAACGTGGATCTGGACCGGACTCTGGACAGAAGGCTGCTGCTGCTGCTGCTGCTGCTGTTGAAGGTGGTGGAGTCCGTTCCCAGTGAATCCGTTTCGTACTCCGTTTCGCTGAGGGGATGTGTGCTTGTGGATGTCGCCTCTCACCGACTCACTGTCTACAATACCGGTCCCGGTACCGTCCCGGTTGATTACTACGGTTGTGTGCCCGTTCCCATGTCCGTTAATTCCGTTAGCTACGTGTCCATTCTTGTGCTCCTGAATGTGGTTCTCAATCCGGAGAGTCTCAATCCGCTCCAGGAGTTGTTTCCCGCCATCGGAAGTGACCAGGGAAAGGGGCGGGTTTGTAAAGTCTGATTGGTTGAGTTTTAGTAGGCTCCGCCCGTCAATGTTCCTTAGCGAATCACAGTACTCTTGTAAGCCTTGGTCGCCAAGCCAACGGACAACCTCTTCACTGGACCAATGAGATACCTTCTTCATGGCAGAATCTGAGAACTGTTTAAAAGTAAAAAAATAAGTAAATACATTCCAAATATTTTTTTTTCCCCTATCTTTATATGTTTGTATCTGGGTCCCGATCAACCAAACAACAATCTGTCACATCCAAGAATGCTAAATACCTGTTGCTAAGGTACAACCCTGTTATACCAGGTGCTAAGGTACAACACTATTGTACCGGTTGCTTAGGCCATGTTTTTACGAAGGCTCTGTTCAAACACATATGAACATGACTGCATGTTTATATATAAAGCTAGTATGACCTTTAAAACTGCAGTTTCCTGGGCCATGTATCACCAGGTCACCATCACCCAACCACTACTACAAAGGAGTTCCAGGGTCCCTTATATCACAATCAAATAAAAACCTTCTAATAATATTAAGAATAACTATTTTTTTTAGATAACGTATTTTTTTTTTTACTGAAAGACGCTTGACACAGTAAACAAACAGCAAACATGCAAGCAGACAAGGACACACAAACTGTGAAAAAAACTGGGGGGAAAAAACGACAGATCAGATAAAGGATTATATCACAGAGGCCCTTCTTACTACGGCCCAGGGCTGACCAGAGTAGAACCATTCAACAATGACAACAACAACAATAACAATAGTGATACAAACTGGTTGGGTTTAGTACCAGTGCACTGGAGCGTCTAGGACCTGAACACTACGACTTGATACTGAACTACACACTGACACAGTACCAGGAGATAGGATTGATACTGAACTACACGCTGCTACAGTACCAGGAGATAGCGTTGATACAGAACTACACACTGACACAGTACCAGGAGATAGGGTTGATACAGAACTACACACTGCTACAGTACCAGGAGATAGGATTGATACAGAACTACACACTGACACAGTACCAGGAGACAGCGTTGATACAGAACTACACACTGACACAGTACCAGGAGATAGGGTTGATACAGAACTACACGCTGACACAGTACCAGGAGATAGGGTTCATACTGAACGCCTACATCTCACAGCATGGAGGCCATGCTTTACCAAATGAGCCTTACAGGATCACACAGAGCTGAGTGAGCCATGGTTATAAACGTAACAATAACAACAAAATAGTAACGAGAATCATAATTATAAAGGACTATTAAAATGTAACTGCTAGACCCACCTAGATTTATGAGAAGGGAGGATCTCGAGAGGTTACTGACAGCAAAATCTGACCAATCCACACTCCCGCCTCCAGGTGGAGATCATTGGCTGGCCACACCTGGACCGTCTTGTCACAGGCCAATCAAACGTGTAGAAGCTTCATGGAATTACTTATTCCATCCATAGAAGGTTAGGGTCTGGGACCGCCTGGTTAAGAACAAGAAAGAGAGAGAAAGAGAGGGAATGAGAGAGAAATAGAGGGAAAGAAAGACAGAAAGAAAGAGATGAAGATGAACACGATTAAAGATGTGAAAGGAACGGCCATGAAAAAAACTGACTTTCTCGAATAGAACAGCAGACGACAGGAGATTAGCATTGAAAAGGGCAGGTTTGGAATAGCAAAACTAACTTGCAGATGAAATAATTGAAACCAAAAAGAAATTTTCCCCAACGAGGTTTCATCAATGTAAAAACAAAACAAAAAATCTGATCAGAATTGCTGGAAAATGACTAGCTTTCTCTCTCTCTCAAAAAAAGAGGCATAACATGCGCGCACACACACACACACACACACACACACACAAACCCACACACTCACACTAATTTGACACACACACAGAGACACACACACTCACACACACACACACACTCTCAAATTACAACACACGTTTAGACATGCTACGCATACGCTCTTCTGTGAGACATGCGACTTCTATTTAGAAGGACAAGAGTTAAATAACAAACCACAGGACTTTCCAGTAAAAAATAAACATGATAAAATAAGTAAAGAAAGTTATTTAAACTCACAATTAATTTGTTTCACAAGACACGTCTATGTTCTCGATTCTGAATATCTAATAGGCCTACCGCAGAAAATGAGCGGCTACCATTTGAGACTTATATCAAACTTTAGTTTTTAACGCGTTTTAAAACTTGTAAAGCCAATCGTAGAAAATAAAGGTAAACCAAACTTCACGTAAGTTCTAAACATTTACCTCACACACACCGCGCGTTTCCAAGCAAACTTCACACTCTGTCCCGTAACTTATCGCACGTCGATTCCAATAACAGGCACCAACTGCTTCGCAAACTTCACCGCTATAACAGGCATTCGGAGAACGAGGAGGTATGAACCTACAGCCTGTTACAGGGGTGGGGCAGCTCTGTTTACAAACGGCTCTCTGTGGAGAGGGGATGTAGCCGGCAAGACTGGAGATGACTCCTTCTCTCTTCATCTGGTTCGCATTAGTAAACACGGCTCCACCCACAGCCTAGCAAACTATCCCACAACCAATCTTACCTAATTTTAAAAGTGTATTATGTCCACTGTTACCCGTTATAAGTAACGGCAGAAAGGCTACACGGTTCACCAAGGTTAACATGAAACAGTTATGTGCATTTGTTTGAATACAGAGAGAACATATGCTCCAATACAAAAGTCTTACTGGATCAAATACCTTCGTAATACATTTAGATTTATATAAAAAAATAATATATCTTAAAAGAAGTTTAGTGTTATAAACTTGTGTTTCTTTTGATTGTCAATCTACTAACTATAGATTCTAAGAGAATATTACAGTCTGTGAGATAACATAGAGCCATAGAGATTAGTGAGGATAGGTTGAGCACCACGCACCACTATCTGGTGCTTACACACCAATTGCTGAAGGCCCGAGGTGGAAGAAGTTACGAGAGTGTATCAATCACAAGAGGAAACAAAGCGTGTGTGTGTGTGTGTGTGTGTGTGTGGTTGTGCGCTTTTTTGCCTTTCACATGACTCAATTATCTAGGCAGACACGTGAGTGATTGAGTGACTTGTCTCTGTGTGTGTGTGTGTGTGTGTGTGGCGGTTTGTTTGTGTGTGTGGTTGTGTGGTTGTGTGTGTGTGTGTGTGTGTGTGTGTGTGTGTGTGTGTGTGTGTGTGTGTGTGTGTGTGTGTGTGAGAGACACAAACAGAATGCCAGTGTGCCCCTTCCGTGGGAAACCGAGGGGGTTGCCAGGGGATTTCTGTCTGGCTTGCTTGGCTGTCTTGTATGTGTGTGTGTCTGTGTGTGTGTGTGTGTGTGTGTGTGTGTGTGTGTGTGTGTGTGTCCTCTGCCCAGTGTGGCCACCATAAAAGAAGAAGTAATTCTTATTCTATGGAGTTTGACACAAGCCTCATAGACCAGGGAGGAAAACACAAACTGGTTCCTCCTGTTCCCCGCACCTTATGGTGTAACCTCAAACTGGTTCCTCCTGTTCCCAGCACCTTATGGTGTAACCTCAAACTGGTTCCTCCTGTTCCCAGCACCTTATGGTGTAACCTCAAACTGGTTCCTCCTGTTCCCAGCACCTTATGGTGTAACTTCAAACTGGTGCCTCTTGTTCCCAGCACCTTATGGTGTAACTTCAAACTGGTTCCTCCTGTTCCCAGCACCTTATGGTGTAACCTCAAACTGGTTCCTCCTGTTCCCAGCACCTTATGGTTTAACCTCAAACTGGTTCCTCCTGTTCCCAGCACCTTATGGTGTAACCTCAAACTGGTTCCTCCTGTTCCCAGCACCTTATGGTGTAACCTCAAACTGGTTCCACTTCCCTTCTCTTTCACTGTAACCCTGAGCACCGTAGAATGCATGCATTATTACTGCTGGGAGAGGAAACTGGGAGATCGGATAGCTGCCCCGCAGGGAAAACCCTGTTAAAAAGCCTGTGCACTGTACACGCCTGTACATGTTGCAGAGCCTGTATTGCGCGCACACACACACACACACACACACACACACACACACACACACACACACACACACACACACACACACACACGTACCGTGGCAACAATCTAAAGCATTTGTATAGTTACCTAACCCTTTTGAGTTTCTGTATCAACGGTTGCCATGGCAAAGTGATATACAAATAAAGGCTAGTTAGAATATCTACCTAGACAGTATGTAGTTCAATATGCTTATACCAACATTAGCCAAGAACAGCAATGATATCAAGCTATAACACTCCACTGGGTCCTGATGGTTCCAAAAGCCACACACACACACACACACACACACACACACACACACACACACACACACAGGCCCACAGGCCCACACACACAAAGCCCCACGCACACACACCGACCTAGAGAAAGGCAGTAGGTAGGTAGGTAGGTAGTGTTGTGTCCTGAGTTGTGAATGAGGTTTCCACATAGGCTGAGTATGAGTAGTCCAGACCAGTGAGTTGACTCACTTCCTCACTCCAGCCAGTCAGCTAATCTGTTCTCTCTGAGTCACCCTCCATCAGACCGTTAGCAAGTTAACTTAGCGAGACCCTGAATCACACAGCTATTTAGTGAACCAGCCAACTAGTCCATCAGTCACACAGCTATTTAGTGAACCAGCCAACTAGTCCATCAGTCACACAGCTATTTAGTGAACCAGCCAACTAGTCCATCAGTCGGACAGCTATTTAGTGAACCAGCCAACTAGTCCATCAGTCGGACAGCTATTTAGAGAACCAGCACACTATTTAGCCAGTCAGTCAGTTATCCAGTCAGTCAGTCAGTTATCCAGTCAGTTATCCAGTCAGTCAGTCAGTCAGTCAGTCCAGTCCAGTCCCTTGGTCGACCAGACTGACTTCAGACCAGTCTCTTCTCACAGCATGTTCCTATCCAGCAGTCAACATCCTTCACTAACCAGGTTTGACCTAAACCCTCAGCCAGCCAGCTGTGTTTACAGAAACCTTGGAGGATCACAAGACAGCCTCGTCGTCTTCACACACACACACACACACACACACACACACACACACACACACACACACACACACACACACACACACACACACACACCTTTGACCTTCCCTATTACTTAGGTTCTTTTATTATGTGACTCTTGTCTCACTGGTCCTGGTTTGCTAACTAACTGGATTATGAAGTCATAAGCTCCATGGTTACATATTAATCCTTAAGCTGGACCATCCCTGAAACATTTGGGGTGAAGTGGAAACAATTCAATTACATTTCACAAGCCAGATTCATGGTTCTGCTAACATATATATTTAAACTAGGATACAGCAAAGTCAGAACGTTTTTGTAAGTGACAATATCGGTTTTGAAACTAGAGTGCGCACATACACATACACACACACACACACACACACACACACACACACACACACACACACACACACAACTGCCACTGCTTCAAGAAGCGGTTAAACTGTTCCCTGGTTACGCTTTAAACAATGGCTAACCATTTCCTAACGCATTAAAACGCACGTATGCACACACACACACACACACACACACACACACACTCCCCCTCCTTCTCTTTTTCCCTCTCTCTCTCTCTCTCTCTCTCTCTCTCTCTCTCTCTCTCACACACACACACACACCACACTACAGGAAATTAGCTCAATGCTTAGAAGTGGCCAGCGTTGGAGCTTTGGTTTCATCTCATTTTGGATTGCAATTGAATCTAGCTCAGTAGACTTAATAGTAGGACGACAACATCGCTCAAGTGGCTTAGCTTCAATTGTTGTCATAGAAACAGACGGACTGGTTATAAAGGGAGCCATCTTGGGTGTCCCTTATAGGCAGATAATACCGTTAACAGAAACTGAATTTCAATATAAACTTAATTAGCATAATTGAAATCCCTAAATACCCTTTTACATTTTCATTTGGCACTAACCCATCTAAATAACCACAGTGCCTGGTGATGTGTCTGTTCTAGTTAGACTGACTCTATGTGTCTCACCCGTCAGCTCTTCTCTATAACCACTGGTGTGTCTGTTCTAGTCAAACTAGGGAGAGAGGGAGAGGGAGAGGGAGAGGGAGGGAGAGGGAGAGAGAGAGAGAGAGAGAGAGAGAAGGAGAGAGAGAGAGCGGGCGAGAGAGAGAGAGAGGGAGAGAGGGAGAGAGAGGGAGAGAGAGAGAGAGAGGGGGTGAGAGAGGGAGAGGAAGAGAGAGAGAAAGAGAGCAGCTGTACTGTCCATTGGATTGAAAACAAACGTCACTTAATGGAGTATATGTGGTTTTGTTTACACCAAAGGGTCTGACCCAATGACCCCTCATCCTAGCCACACGTGTACCTGACTGCAGAGCCGCACTGACGTCGAGACAGGCCCACTTTGTTGTAAGCACAAATAGCTTCCAAAATACACAGCATTGGGGTAACTGAATTGGGGACAACCATTTTATCAACGAAAATGCCAGTAAAGGAGAGATGAATTCAAACCCAGAGCCGTTTCTTGCTCAGCCTATATGTGGACTATGAGTGCTGAGTGACAACAATTACATTCATTGGCCACGGAACTCTTAAAGGGTTTGGAATTCCCCGACAGTGGTTTCACAAAAAAGGGCCCCCCCAAACAACATTTCGCATAGGGCCCCCAAAAATCTAGAAACGGCCCTGATTAAACCTACTGTGCAGACCCTGAACAAGCTAGAGTAACCACAGAGAATATAGTGAAGATCCAGGCCTGGGATTGGAGGGTCCACGACCTGGAGTGTCCTAACCCTGGTGCTGGTTCGCCACTACAGAGACAAACGTCAGGACCAGCTGATGGTTTCCAGGTATGGCGCTGCGGTTTGACTTCTCGAGTCACACAGAAGGAGTCTACCCCAGCGTCTCCTCCCTCGATCAGTTCCTCAATGTCGGAGAGGAAGCCACCCAGCTAGTCACTGATTAGAGGTCAGTTTTCAGTCTGAAAGGTCCAACAGAGGAGAGGGAAGTGCCTCGCTGAGCTGCTGATGTGGGGTCTGATTTACCACGTTCCCTCCCCACATTAAACGTTACGACAGGGAAGCAGATTCCCAAACTGCGTGCAGGGCAACTTTACCTGGGAGCAGAGAGTTTCCCCCTGTTTTGGGAGAAAACAGCAAACTCCTCTCCTTTCTCACTCTTTCTCACAGACTGTACCTTCCTCCAGCAAAAGCACATATCAGGGCAATACAGAGAATGATCCAGGAATTCAACTGAAGCCATGGCCAATGGCCATGGTAGCTGACATCAAACCCTTTACCCTCTCCCACTGTCGTAAAAAGGAAAGATAACAAACAGGGTTACACACACTATATTACTACATTATATTATTATCATTCTATTACTCCCTGCACTGTGCGGTTTTATAGGGGATATAAGCACACGTGCCTCACCATGGTAACCGCCTACATTGACAGTGAGGCTGTGAGAGAAGAATGTGAAAAATCAGCTAAAATGTGATGATAGCTGCCTGCCAGCTTTTTATTAGCCTTTCTCCCTCTCTCTCTCTCTCTCTCTCTCTCTCTCTCTCTCTCTCTCTCTCTCTCTCTCTCCCACCTCTTCCTGTGAACTTTCGCTCCCCCACCCCACCTGTGCTTAACACGTGCACACACACACACACACACACACACACACACACACACACACACACACACACACACACACACACACACAGCTTGTATCGTGTTGTTCTGCTCAGTTCATGTTGTGACGGTAAAGTTAATCCCACACACCAAACATGTTTTTCATGCTACTAAACATCTCAGGTTACCCTTATCTAACCTTTTCACACAGTTTTCAACAAAGTTTTATACAAGATTCAAATGATCATTTTGACACGCAGGCGGACATCTTTGACTGACTACAGTCAGGTACAAAACAGCCTTTAACACTGAATCTCCTGTCACGATAGCTCTTTTCAGTGCTAACTGACCAGCAGTATTTCTAGAGATCACTGTGTTGGTTTAACTGAACAAAAGGCAACAGTGCTCAGATTAAAGACAGACTCCAGTGTGTTTGTTCAGGAAAGGGGTTCCTGGTGATCAAAGCAGCCTCTTCAGATCCTGTGAGACGTTAGACTGAAGGACGTCTGGTCCATGGGAATGAACCGTGCAAATAAACACACACACACACACACACACACACACACACACACACAGACATACGTACACACACACACACACAAACATACGTACACACACACACACACACACACACACACACACACACACACACACACACAAAGCAGTTTCACACACACACACACACACACACACACACACACACACACACAAAGTAGTCTCAGTCATAGTATTGATAACGGAAAGTGCAGAGAAGAACAACAATCACATGACAGCGTGACCTGTGTCACAGCCACCCCCTGCCCGCCCTACCCCCACACAAACAAACACACACCGTGATTAGACTGCAGCTAAGATTAGATTAGACCCGTTCAAACATAATGCCAATGGGCTAGTCTAAAAAAAATACATTGCTGATAAACAGTAGCGCATGTCTGTGTGTGTGTGTGTGTGTGTGTGTGTGTGTGTGTGTGTGTCTTTCATTATATAAAATTCCATTAGGACTGCAAAACCTGGTGCCTAAATCTACTCTATGATGTATGAAACAAACTCACTGAGGAGTAGGATAGTTATTATTCTACCTCTCTCTCTCTCTCTCTCTCTGTCTCTCTCTTTCTCTCTCTCTCTCTCTCTCTCTCTCTCTCTCTCTGTTGTTCTGTCTATCTCATTCTCTGCCAGTCTCACTCCTTGCTACTGTCTCTACTTGTTTACTAAGTTGTTCCTAAATTAGTTAAACAGCCACACAAACAGGCAGGAAAGATAGGCAGCACGAGATACAATGAAACCAAAAGAAAGCTTTTATCCTGACATGTTTTCCCAGAGAGGAAAGTTTATGCCTCACATTTTCCATTACAGAGCGTACTCTGTAGCTCTCTAGACAAGGCGATGGATGTGTTTGCATAAACAGTACAAGCACTGCCCGCAGTTGCGGCAACACACACACACACACGCACGCACGCACGCACGCACGCACGCACGCACGCACGCACGCACACACACACACACACACACACACACACACTTTTCTTAATAGTCGAGAATGGGTGAGTATTATAATGTCTTCAGTTTTAGTTAAACATTTTAGTTTCACCATCAGTGTTGTTAAACTAGTGTTATACTTATTTACTTCATTCAGGCTTTCTTTGCATTGCCTTTTTACAAAGTAGTGTAGGGGAACGTTTTGCAAGGGGATGGAAAACATTAATCATTTATTCCATGTCCCAGTACTGTACGGCACGGTACCTTTTTGACATATTGTCACAATACTTTAGGACCTCATTTAGTTGTCATTGAATAAATAAAAGGACGTTCATGTTAAGCATGATAAAAGCCAACACGTAACCTCAAACAACACACAAAAGCGTTGGGCTAGCCTCAGATCTCTTTCTTATCCTAACTAGCCAAATAATGTCCCTATACACTCCTCTCCTCCTTGTCGCTCACCTTGGTCTGAAAAGCATCAGGTGCGACATGTCAGCTGCGAATCCATTGGCGCGCGAAGTTACATTCAACGTTAATCACACAGAAGATTGCTGTGCAAAAATATGTTTGCAATATTACAAAAGCTTACACCAACTCATTGTGCCTCACCTAATGTGAGCATATGCATTCACATTAAACCTATAGCGCAATGCATTTTATTTACAGCTAGCTGTGGCATTTGCTGAAAACCTGCAAAATATAAAATACTGTGAAATATGTGCATCGAATTCTGCCTCCGGCTAAAAAATTATAAACAACGGCATGTGTTTTAAATTCTGGTTGAGTCCGCGTGATGGGGGGATTGCCTTACTGTCCAGGGGCGGTTCTAACACCAGAATGCGGTATACCCAGGATTCAAAAACATGCACATCCATTCTCGTGGAGCGGAAACCGTTTCAAAGTTTGTATTGGTAAGTTTCGACCTCTTGTGGATTGAGGAAGTAGTGTAAGCTCAATGGGAAAATAAATAAATTTGGTACATTTTACATTTGTTCATTTATGATTATTTATTCCTAAATAATTATATGAATAAGTACATTTAATAATAACAAAAAAATAACACTTGGCACATGCTTACACCTCAAGCTTCCATTGATCTCATTCACAAACGCATGGAGTTGTATTGGTTGGCCAACCTACGTCACCGCTGAGCGTTCAAAGTTCAAAGTTCGCAGAAGGACCCGGATCAACAACAGGGAAACGGTCTCCGCTTTCAGGCGTGCCTATTTCTCTTAGATAGTTAGTGATTCATATAATATTAACATTATAACATTACCTAAAATAGCTTGAAGTTAACCTATCTAACATAATGGCTACTACATTAATGTTACCCAAAAAAAGGTTAATTGTGACCACGGTCTGCCTAGCTTTGACGCGTTTGTGTCACTGCGCGGCTTCCAACGCTAACATTCCAGCAATAGCAAACTATTTCGGCACGAAAGGTCGGTACGAAGAAGTTAACCCATATCTCTTAGTCGACATTTTATCAGTTAACAAATCCATATTAAAACCCCCTTCGTCTGGTTGCACCCCTATACACCTTACCGCTATAATCAGACATGGCACTCGTTACCCTACCACCAAAAACATCAGAAGGATGCACCGCCTTTACAATTTGGTAGTAAATGAAGCTTCCAGCTTGGAACCATGGCTCAAAGATATTAAAACTAACTGGAAGATGTGGTACACCGCAGATATGGACGGGAAGTTAGTGGAGAAAGGGCGAGATGACCACCGACATTTGGCTGTCAGACTAGCTAAGTTGTTTC
The DNA here is from genome assembly GCA_017639675.1 of Aplochiton taeniatus. Classification (NCBI taxonomy): domain Eukaryota; kingdom Metazoa; phylum Chordata; class Actinopteri; order Galaxiiformes; family Galaxiidae; genus Aplochiton; species Aplochiton taeniatus. The sequence goes on from CM030187.1 coordinate 16,188,465, forward strand.
CGGATCTGATGTCGGTGGAAAATTTGAGACGCAACCGTATCGGATTCGTCACTAGCTCAAAGCACAGATGTGTGGACAGTATAGAGGCTTTTCAAGAAGGACTCCACAAACTCTGGAAGCTTGAAGGTGAGGATGAATGGACGTGATATTGACGGCTCTTTCTGTCAATAACTATAAAAGCTACACAAACATGCTAAGTGTCTTCACAACCCTTTGAGAACCCCCAAAATCCCCAAGACTTTTGGCATATCTAACAGTCATCCACCCATCCCTTCCTACGTGTTTCTCACATTAACTCACTCTCTCTTTCTAACAGTCTCGTCACTTACGTTGAACGGAATCCTCTTTATCTCGCACATTAACTTACTTTCTTTTCAGAACACTCTTTCTCTCACATTCATATTTCTATTTATTTCCCTCCCTGCTCTTTGAACTGTTCAACACCCAATTTCAATGTCTTCAATACGTGTTATTGGCCCTGAAATTCCCTCTCTCTCTCTCTCTCTCTCTCCCCCTTTCTCTCTCTCTCTCTCTCTCCCTCTCCCTCTCTCCCCCTCTCCCTCTCCCTCTCTCCCCCTCTCCCTCCCGTGTCTCTCCACACAGACGTCGGCCCCCGTCAGACGGTCAACGATGAGCTGATGCGTTTCTTCGCGGGGTGCCGGCGCTTCGTGGAGGACGTGGAACACAACCGCACAGCCCTGAGGGAGGTGGAGCTGTTCAAGGGCTCTGAGGAGATGGAGGCCCTCCAGAGGAAGATGGCCGACCGCCTACAGGTCCCACGTCACCACATCAGTCCTGGTCGGTGGCAGTCAGTCTGTCTGTAAACGTCAGGCGGGGTGGGGTGGGGTGGGGGGGGGGGGCGACAGTCCTCTAAGCTCTACGTCACGGCTTGTTGTGGCATAGGCAGGCATTTCACTGGTGGAGTTTTTTTAAATAATAAGGTTGAATTATCATTTTTCCTACTTGGTTGACACTCTCAGCTGCCTTCAGATTTAAAATAAAACTTCAGAGAGGTGTGACGTCATAGTTTTGGTTCTCCCCTCCACTGTCTCTCCACCCACCCACCATCTCTCTCTTTCTTCTCTCATCTGTCACTTTATTTGCTCCCCCCTTCCTCTTGTCCTCCCCTCTCTCTCTCTCTCTCTCTCTCTCTCTCTCTCTCTCTCTCTCTCTCTCTCTCTCTCTCTCTCCAGACTTGGTGGAAGCCGCCTACTTCCTGTGTTCTTATGAGTTTGCCATCAAGTCGCTCCACTCACCCTGGTGCAACCTGTTTGACGAAACCGATGCACAGGTAGTCTGCTAGAACAGATTTGCGTTTCCAAAATATCATTTTACATACGTTTTTCACACTACATCTTGAGCAGTGTCCATAGCTTTTACCATTGTGTGTGTGTGTGTGTGTGTGAGGTGCTGGAGTATAAGAATGACCTGAAGCAGTACTGGAAACGAGGATATGGTCACAGCATCAACAGAAAGTCAAGCTGCACACTGTTTCACAACCTTTTCAACAGGCTGGAGCAAGCAGCGGAGCAGAGCAGGTCAGACACACACACACACACACACCTCTCAGTTCAGCTGACGACAAAATCCACACTATGAATTATACACACAATCTCTATCTCTCTCTCACGCACACAGTAGTACACCAACGATCACTTTCCCTCACGCATACACACACAATGACTTTCCCACACACGCACAAAGCCCCGCCCAGACCTCAGTGTCACCCTGGAGGCCTCCCTCCGTCCCCCCAGGTCAGGAGGTGCGGTGTCCGAGGCGGTGAGTGTCCAGGTGGGCCACGGTGAGACTCTCCTCCCCCTCCTCTCCCTCCTGGGCTTCTTCCGGGACAAAGCTCCGCTCACGGCCGCCAGCTTCCCCGGCCAGCGGGACAGAAGCTTCCGGACCGGCCGCATCGTACCCTACGCCGCCAACATGCTCTTCGTCCTGTACGGCTGCCATGGCGACGGGCCGCGCCTTCAGTTCCTCCTGAACGAGACGCCCGTGAACTTCCCCGGGTGGGAGGAGCCGGCCCCTCTCCTCCGCGGCGTCCGGGAGCGCTACGCTGCCCTGCTGCAGGACTGCGACTTCCACAGGGAGTGTGACGTCGCCACGGAGACGACGGCGGCGGGCGGCGACGGCAACCGTCACAAACACGAGTTGTGACCCTCTATTGAACTTTGAACTTTGGCCTATGGACGCAGACCGACCCCGGGCAAGCGGAGCCCCAGTGCCAGGCAGGGTAGCCGCGGACTCGGAATCATTACCTGAAGGAACAGTTCACTCTTTTCTTTTTTTCTTTTTCGTTTCATGTCAGGGAGACATGGAGATAGGGTGAAAGAATTGAACTTCGTCCGTGATTCGCTCTTCAAACTGCTCCATGTTGGTTGAATCGTGATCTGTGTGTGTTTTGCAACCAAAATATTACCGGGTATCTTCTCTCTTCCTGCTTCCTGCCCTGCTCAACCAATCAGCGACTGTTTGACGCACAGGAGACAACGTTCCGCACTAGGGGCTGTTAGGATTCGGAGGAATAGGTCTAATTTTCTCGGAACTCAAACAGAATCGTTGTTGTTTTGCCTTTAAAAAAGGTTGAACGCTCCCCATCCTATGTCTTAAACAGGGAACCATGACTACGGGGGCTGTGGTCCATGACTTGAGGGGTTCCTGCCCAGGGGGCTTCCTCTGACGGCCCCTCTCCTCTTTCTCTCCTCTTTCTGCTTTAGAACTGCTTCCTCTCTCTTTCTTTCACCCTGCATTTCTTTCCGTCCTCTCCTGTTCTCTCTTTCCCTCCTGTCTTGTTCTCTCTTTCTCTCCTCTTTTGTTCTCTCTTTCTCTCCTCTTCTGTTCTCTCTTTCTCTCCTCTTCTGTTCTCTCTTTCCCTCCTGTCTTGTTCTCTCTGTCTCTCCTCTTCTGTTCTCTCTTTCTCTCCTCTTCTGTTCTCTCTTTCTCTCCTCTTCTGTTCTCTCTTTCTCTCCTGTCCTGTTCTCTCTTTCTCTCCTCTTCTGTTCTGTTCTCTCTTTCTCTCCTCTTCTGTTCTGTTCTCTCTTTCTCTCCTCTTCTGTTCTGTTCTCTCTTTCCCTCCTCTTCTGTTCTCTCTTTCTCTCCTCTTCTGTTCTCTCTTTCTCTCCTCTTCTGTTCTCTCTTTCTCTCCTCTTCTGTTCTCTCTTTCTCTCCTCTTCTGTTCTCTCTTTCTCTCCTCTTCTGTTCTCTCTTTCCCTCCTCTTTTGTTCTCTCTTTCTCTCCTCTTCTGTTCTCTCTTTCCCTCCTCTTCTGTTCTCTCTTTCTCTCCTGCTCTCTGCATGTCTCAACAGTTCCAGTCAAAAAGCATGTTTAATGCCGTTCATATGATGTCGCTTTCTCAAACACCTCTCACTCTCGTCGAACACGGCCGTATTTCAGCCGTGGTTGGCTCTACTTAATGTTCCTGCAGAGATTTGTTTTTTTTGTTCAGTGGAAGCAAAGTTTACTTGGCGCTGTGCTATCAGTTACATTTCACACAGTTCAGCTAGAGCTTTCTACCTCAGGTGACCCCTACACCTGTCCTTTCTCTCTCTCTCTCTCTCTCTCTCTCTCTCTCTCTCTCTCTCTCTCTCTCTCTCTAGCACTCTCTCTCTAGCACTCTCTCTCTTCCTCTTTATTTCTCTCTCTCTCTGTCTTGCTCTCTCTCTCCCTCCCTCCCCCAGCAGTCTCCTAGACGGTTAAAGCTTTCTGGTGTAAGGCACTGTAATCACGTCACATGATTTAATATGTGATATGAATGTCATAAACTCAGATTGCCTTTTGCCTCTTGTATCCTGGCCATTGAGGAAAACAGGGTCGTTTTCAAGAATCAAACCTATTGCTTTATATTTACAATTTAAGGTTTGATTTTTACTTAACAGTTTCTCACACACTCCTTTTTTTACACCTTCATATGCCATCTGAGTATGGATGCGTTTAGAGATTTGTATTACTTGATCTACTATTAAGTACATTTTAAATTCGATCCGATTTTTGTTGTTTTTATTGATCTATTGTATCGTATTCCACACTACTGCACAAAGTGCCATCATAGTAAAATCTAGTAGTAGTAGATACATTTTCAAAGTTATTGTATTTCTCACTTTTCCCAAAACACAGGGGACTATTTAATTTTTTTGATCAGAAATAGAATGTTGTGCCTTTATGAAATAATGTCAGGGTACTTCGAAAATATTTATATATTTTGGGGGGGAAATGTTTTCTTTCTGTGGTTAAGTGATTCATTATTATTTGGGTTTAATTGGGTTTGTTGCATTTATGTTTAATTGTTTTCTCCTGTGAACCTTGAATCCTACTTATTTATAAAATCAATACGTTTTTTTTTGTTATTTTGGATTTTAAATCAGCCTCTATAATTTCATAAAGTGAACACTTTTTTAAATGCCAAACTGATTTTTATTTTTTTATTTCTTTGCATGTAATTCCTCGAATGTTTCACAGCTTTAATAAACGTTTTCATATTTTCAACAGAGCCAATGCTTCGAGTTTCTAATCTGCAGCCTTTGCTAGACTACCTACATACATTGTGTGTAGCCTGCGGACTCAACTGTCCATTTCTAAGCCTTTATGTAACCTATGTGTAAGGTATTGTTCATTCATGCAAAACAGGCGAATTTCTCAGATTTCAGGCACAGCGATTTCCAAGCTCAACCCAGATTTTCCTCTCGGTGAAACGTTTTACTCAGAAATTTGAGATAAGTGGGAGGGACGAGGATCAGTAGACTCACTATATTACTGTACCATACGTGTCGAAAGCGTATAGTGGAGGTACCATTTAACACTTCATGTCGTATAATAGAAGATAGGTTGGACACTTCCCTGTCATATTGTGCGTAAACTTATTTATTCGGCGAAGTGTTGTAGGCGTGTGATACTTCGAACGTTTACGAAGTGAATATGTCTGGGATAAAAAAGCTAAGAAAGGTAAAGTATTTTCTAATAATCCTTGAATACGTGCTGATTTCGAAAGATATTTTTTCAGTAACTTTCGCTCGGTTTTTTGGTCATGGTCACAAAGTTGGGTTCTCTGGCCAACCAGCATTGAGTTGTAGCGAATTAGGAAGTGACTTGTTTGATGGTTTACAATATAAATGTAACTAAAGTTAAATAGCTGAGCTCTTCAAAGGCTTCGCTGTTTTCTGTGCACCAAATTCCTGCTGAGATTAAGTTTGCGTGCAGGGCGGGTGGGCGTGTACAAGTGGGTGACTGTGTGTGTGTGTGTGTGTGTGTGTGTGTGTGTGTGTGTGCGCGCGTGCGCGTGCGTGTGTGTGTGTCAGCTATGTCATTACTGTGTTGCCAGTGTTTCGCGTTCAGTTAGGTCCACTGTGTTCATACTTTATGAATGGCACTTTTTGTCTGTCTCTCTCTCTCTCTCTCTCTCTCTCTCACACTCCCCCCCACCCGTCCCCCGTCCCCTCCCCTCCCCTCCCAGCATCCCTCAGTGGATGTAGAACTGATTTAAATAGATTTGATACTCGTTTTCATAACTATATACAAAACTGCTTTTCTACTCGTCACACCCTAGGTTCGAGGATGTAGAATTACAAGACATAACACTGACATACACTATATGGCCAAAAGTATGTGGGCACCCCTCCAAATCATTAAGTTCAGGTGTTTCAGCCACACCCATTGCTAACAGGTGCATAAAATCAAGCACATAGCCATGCAGTCTCCATAGACAAACATCGGCAGTAGAATGGGTCGTACTGAAGAGCTGAGTGACTTTAAACCTGGCACTGTCAAAGGATGCCACCTTTGCCACAAGTCAGTTTGTGAAATTTCTGCCCTGCTAGATCTGCCCCAGTCAACTGTGAGTGCTATTATTGTGAAGTGGAAGCGTCTAGGAGCAACAACAGCTCAGCCACGAAGTGGTAGACCACGCACACTCACAGAGCGGGGCTGCCGAGTGCACACATACTTTTGGCCATATAGTGTATAACTGTCTTGTTTTTTTTCTCCATAGGATCTGCAGAGATCCACCAACGTTGTCTACCAGTCCCATCATGTGACGCGGATCAAGAGAGGCCAGGTGGTGGGATCCAGAGCCGGCTTCAGAGGCTGCACCGTGTGGCTCACCGGTAAGGGAACAGCCATTCACAGACCGAGCTGATCTATAACTGTATATCTACGTGCAGTGCGCCAGGTTACAATAATGGCCATGTGTGTGTGCACCAATCCTGAACCCTTCATGTAGCATGAAATAAAATCATGCTGAAAAGCTTTCTGCAATGTAGTCCCCTTAGCCTAGCCTCCCTGGTGAATCTCCAGTCTGTGCGGTCTGTTTCTACGCCTGCAGGTCTGTCGGGGGCGGGTAAGACGACGATGGGTTTTGCCCTGGAGGAGTTTCTGGTCTCCAGCTCCATTCCCTGCTACACTCTGGATGGGGACAACGTCCGGCACGGACTCAACCGGAACCTGGGCTTCACCGCCGACGACCGCGAGGAGAACATCCGGCGCGTGGCCGAGGTGGCCAAGCTGTTTGCTGACGCCGGCCTGGTGTGCATCACCAGCTTCATATCGCCCTTCACCAAGGTGAGGCAGGGAGGCAGGCAGGGAGGGAGGGAGGGAGGGAAGGGGAGAAAGAAAGAGAGGGGTAGGGGGAGGGATGGAGGTAAGAGAGAGAGGGAAGGGGCAGGGAGGACGGAGGGATGGAGAGAGAGTGGAGGGAAGAATGGGGGGAGTGAGGGAAGGAGGGCGGGCGGAGCGGTGAGTCCTGTGGAACGATGGCCATGGAATGACTGTCTAAAGGTGCGTTTCGACTGCTGGAACTTCCCCCAGGAACTAGGAACCTTTGGAGGAACTCGGAGCGTTCCCACCACAGGGACCAGGGTCTACATTTGGTTTCGGGGACAAAATTTCACCCCCAGAAAGCCCCTGCTCGGGAGGTAGTACTTTCAAAAGTACAGGAACTTTTGAGGGTGGAGCTTGCAGCGCTAAATATTTCTGATTGATTCTGTCGAGTACTCGGATCTCTTTATTTCAGCAGCCATTTTTAAAAACCTGCACCCACTTATTTTGCAAAACTCTTCTGGTTCTTTAGACTGCGGTGTAAACACAGACAACAAGGAGCTGAAGGAACCTTTTAGTTCCTTGAAAAGTAGTTCCTGGAACCAAAAGTCCCGGGTACTTCAGGTCAAAACATGCCTTGAATGGAGCAGTGAACCAGCTCGTCTGTGTCTGTGTCTGTCTGTGTCTGTCTGTGTCTGTGTCTGTGTCTGTGTCTGTGTCTGTGTCTGTGTCTGTCTGTGTCTGTGTCTGTGTCTGTGTCTGTGTCTGTGTCTGTGTCTGTGTCTGTGTCTGTGTGCACGTGCACCTAGGACCGTGACGAGGCCAGGCGCGTGCACGTGGCGGCGGGGCTGCCGTTCTTTGAGGTGTTTGTCGACGCTCCGCTGGCGGTTTGTGAGAGCCGCGACGTCAAAGGCCTCTACAAGAAGGCCCGCGCAGGAGAGATCAAAGGTGCAGTACCCTGACTCAACCACAGGGGGAGAAATATACCTCCACAACAGGATACAATCAGGAGATATTAAAGGTGCAGTACCCTGACTCAACCACAGGGGAACCAAGATGCCTCGCTCTATAAAAATAAACCAGCAAACCAGGGAAATATTTTCAGTAGAAACAAATCAAGGTTTCTCAAGTGGAAACTTAATTGAATATAGCATGGGGCTAAGACGTTTCCTGTAACAAACAACAGGTTTTGGTTTTTCTCTTGGTGGCTACCCAGTATAAGAGTACCATCAGGGAAAACATGAGTCTGCTCTGAGCAATATGAACTTTTATTCTTGTAATTAAAAGGTGCCTAGCTGTTTTTCTCCCAGCCAAGACATACATGTCTTAATGCCTTCAGAGCATAAAGATGTCAAGCAGAAAGGAATGTGGAAAATCATTTTTCATGGAGCTTATGTGTCTGCACCCAGGCTTCACTGGCATTGACTCTGACTATGAGAAACCGGAAAACCCTGACCTGGTTCTAAAGACTGGAGAGATCACAGTTGACGAAGGCATTCGGCATATAGTGGAACTGCTGAAAGAACAGGTTAGTCAACGTGCGTTACCTGAGGGATAGTGCACTTTCCTCAGCAGCCAAAGTGAAATTGCTTGCAATGGTAGGTCTGTGAGCAACACTTAGTGCTGTTTGAAGTTTATACCTTTTTAGAAAAGACAGTATGTTAGTGGAATAGCACATAGAATACAAATAATACATACCATAATAATACAAGTATTAACTAATAATACAAATAATAACAAATACATACCATAATAAACAAGTACATACAATAATACAAATCATAACAAATAATACATGATATAATAATACAAATCATAACAAAGAACACATTATATACAACATAATAATGCAATTTCTAAATAACATAATCAATCTTCATTGATTGTAGAAACATATTTGCATGTGCAATCGTATCAGCGTTATCTTTTTTTTATGGCCAATTGATTAAATAATTACCTCCAGGGCAAAAAAACTAATTCAACTCAATATAACAATATGAGTAGACTGGTGGACTTGACGTTGCACTACACTGCCACAGTATAAGTTCATTCCAAACTTTATTAGCACATTGGACTCATTGTTAGAGAATGCAAAATAACTTGTTCCCCCTGAGAATCACATTGTGTGTGTGTGTAGCACATTGGACATCTCAGTCATTGTTAGAGAATGCAAAAACACTAATTCCCCCTGAGAATCATTTATGAATTGTGTGTGTGTGTGTGTGTGTGTAGGCCATTGTGCCCTCAGGTGTGACTGAGGATGTGACTGAGCTGTTTGTCCCTGAAAACAAACTGGACCTGGCAATCAGTGATGCCAAGACACTGCCCACCCTACACATCAACGAGGTAGAGCGTGTGTGTGTGTGTGTGTGTGTGTGTGTGTGTGTGAGAGTAGTGTGTGTTTGTGTAGTAACTGTGTGTGTGTCCTGTGCAGTTGGACCTGCAGTGGGTCCAGGTATTGGCTGAGGGCTGGGCCAGTCCCCTGAAAGGCTTCATGAGGGAGAGAGAGTTTCTCCAGACGCTGCACTTCAGCACCCTGCTGGATGGTACGTGAACTGCACCCCCTGAGTCAGAACCTTTCAAGAATAGCAGATTCATTTTAGGACTGTTATATGTTTTCATCTATCAACGTCTGTCAGCATGTTGAAACAAAAACCTTTCAATAACAAGAAAATTAAGATTGCTATCTTCAATTCGAAGAAAGGAGTTTCAGTTTTCCATCCAGGAAAGGGTGTCATGAATTTATTTAAACTGCAACCACGTGTTTGTCAAGATCACTTAACTTATTAAAAAACTAGGGGGGACACGTGTGTGTGTGTGTGTGTGTGTGTGTGTGTGTGTGTGTGTGTGTGTCAGCCACCATTGAACAGGATGTACCCTGTACCTCAGACCTGACTGATGTCTCTGTCCTCTCCTCCAGGTGGCGTCATCAACCAGTCGGTGGCCATCGTCCTGCCTGTGTCCACGGAGGCCAAGGACCGCCTGGAGGACAGCACGGCCCTGGCTCTGCAGTACCAGGGGCGCCGCGTGGCCGTCCTACGTAACCCAGAGTTCTACCAGCACCGCAAGGAGGAGCGCTGTGCACGCACCTGGGGCACCACCTGCCCCCAGCACCCCTACATCAGTGTGTGTGTGTGTGTGTGTGTGTGTGTGTGTGTGTGTGTGTTCTCCAAGGATTCCGAGAGAGAAATAAATAATAGAGAAAATTCTACTATGATTTTCAAACTGTCTGATTTGTTCCCCAGATGGTGATGGAGAGTGGCGATTGGCTAGTGGGAGGGGATCTGGAGGTGCTGGAGCGAATCAGATGGCAGGATGGTTTGGACCAGTACCGCCTTACTCCCACAGAACTGAAGCAGAAGTTCAAGGAAATGAAAGCAGGTGAGAGGCCCTCTCCTCCTGTTCACATTTCTTTCACTCCAGCTCTGGTGTTCTGTATATGCTACGCTAGGGTACGCTATGCTACTCTATGCAATGGTGTGCTGTGCTATGCTATACTGCTGTATAATATGCTACACAATGCTTTTCTATCCTAACGATTCTGCTGTTTTACACCACAATGGCTCAGTGCCTATAGTGCAAAAAAAATCCCCTAGAAAACAAAAGCATTGATATAATTGAACTGGCATTATCATCCAAAGATGCTTCAATATAATGCTAATCAATTGTTATTTTTATTATTGTTTCATTATTCTCTTATTCTTTTCTTATGATTAGATCATTAGTGAAGGTGGGCAAAGTTTTGTTTTTTATTTCTCTTAATTGTTCCCTCTCATCCGTCCCAGACGCTGTCTTTGCCTTTCAGCTGAGAAACCCCATCCACAACGGACATGCCCTCCTGATGCAGGACACCCGGCGACGGTTGCTAGCGCGGGGCTTCCGGAACCCCGTGCTGTTGCTCCACCCCTTAGGGGGCTGGACCAAGGACGATGACGTGCCCCTGGCCTGGCGAATGAGACAGCACGCGGCGGTGCTGGAGGAGGGGCTTCTGGACCCGGCAAGTACCATCGTAGCCATCTTCCCCTCCCCAATGATGTACGCTGGGCCCACCGAGGTATGTAGTGTGTGTGTGTGTGTGTGTGTGTGTGTGTGTTTACCTGTTCCACATCTCCTTCACTGTGTGTGTGTGTTTACCTGTTCTCCATCTCCTCCTGTGTGTGTGTGTGTGTGTGTGTTTGTTTTTACCTGTTCTCCATCTCCTCCTGTGTGTGTGTGTGTGTGTGTGTGTGTGTGTGTGTGTGTGTGTGTCCTCCTTAGGTTCAGTGGCACTGTCGTGCCAGGATGATCGGCGGCGCCAACTTCTACATCGTGGGGCGGGACCCGGCGGGCATGCCTCACCCGTTGACCAATCAGGACCTGTACGAGGCCAGTCACGGCAGCAAGGTTCTGGGCATGGCTCCGGGTCTGGTTACCGTGGAAATCATTCCCTTCAGAGTAGCCGCATACAACAAGATCAAGAAGGCCATGGAGTTCTATGACAAAGACAGGTAGCTCTCCTCTCCTTTATCTCGGTGCCTCTCTCTTTTTCATATATGTATGCAGCTCTACGGTATTATTCGAAGTTCTTGTGTTTTTCTCTTTCGTGTTCACTAACATTACCTCACCTGTATATTGTCTGTCTGTGGGTTTGTCCTCTAGGAGTGAGGAGTTTGAGTTCATCTCGGGCACTAAGATGAGGCGTTTGGCCCGGAGTGGAGAGAACCCTCCTGAGGGCTTCATGGCCCCCATGGCCTGGAGGGTGCTGACAGAGTACTACACCTCTCTGGGCAAGGACCAGTGAACACACACACACACACACACACACACACTGACAGAGTACTACACCACACTGGGCACGGAACAGCGAACACACACACACAGATTGACAAACACACACTTTCGCTCACACATTCTCTCTCTCTCACAGACACACACACACGCTTACAGAGCACTGCAACTCTGTAAGGAACAGTGAAAACACTCTCGCTCCTACACACACACACACACAGCCACACAGGCAGTCATAGAACTGGACGATGTTAATTAATGTTTGGGTAACACACACACCTGGAGCTTGTTAAGCTCGAGGGCATTAATAATCAAATGAATTCCAGTTTATGGTTCTGCTTAACAATAAGGGTACTCAGACAGTGGAATACCGATGTTGTTTCTGTTTGAAATGTAGTGATACATCTGTATTCTACTAAAAGTTTGAACTGTTGTGCTGTATCTGTATTCGACTGAAAGTGTGACAGACTAGGGTATTTTACCTGGGGAACTCCCTTTGGAGATTTAGGAAAGGCTGGAGTCTAGATGGGAAGTAGGGGTGAAGTCATGAAGTGGTTGTTGTATCAGCCATCAGGAGCTAATCAGCTTATTACAGAAGGTGTCTCCAAACAGAACAGCTCCAGATACCCCAGCAGCTGGTGATACAGGTGTGCAATCTTCCTGCCAAATTTAACACTAGCTTTAAGGAAATACCATGCCTTGTACTTACATATTCATACCAGCACTTTGCCATTTTCAAATGCAGTAGTTTTTCTTTATATACATGACATTTTTAGTATTTTGTGCCAAGTTGCACTTCAGCCAACTGGAAATCAGTATCTATATTAAAGTAGAAGCTAGGTGCAATTCGTTTTTCTATATGTGAAGTGATTAAATGGAAGGTAAGAAATAGTGATTGAACAATGTTTTATCTGTTAATAAAGACAATTTAAAGGGGGCACTCATAAGGAGGAGATGCTGCTTTGGTCAGATGCCAGCTTTTCTACTGAACGTTATTTTAGCCTCGAAGTTAACATCTCATCAACTTCACCATTTTTTTTTCAAAGCTGTGTAGAAGAACCGTCCAAATGAGAGAAGAATTTTTTATTTTTTTTTAAAGAGAATGTTATGCTGTGAAAATGCTATACATAACTTCTCAAGATTTTATTACATTTTTACATATGTACAAAATAAATATAACCTGATGACTCAGTTAATGTTTTATTTCAGCAGTCAAACAAAAGCCCACATCAGACCAATATCAATTTAAAGAAAAACAGTCTCAAACATATTACAGACAACACTCCCTTTCAAAATGTTAGGCCGAAATTGAGAACAATGCAATTATATTTATCATACATTTTCACATACACTTTGATATAAAACAAAATACAAAGCTTGTTCTAACAGTAAAAGTAATAGCTTAACTCCTTCACCCCCCCCCCCCCCAAAAAAAACATAACTATGAACATAACCCAGTGCCCTCAATCTTCCTCATTGGCAAATACACAGTCTGTATGTAACTACAGTGTGTTTACATCTGGTGAGCGAACTTAAGTGAAACACTTCCATTGTTTTGAGCTTCTTTTTCTTAAACTCCACTTTAGAATCATTGGCAGTTTGTCAGTTGACTTACATAATCAATCACGTTGTATCTATAATAAATAGGCAACATTACAGTTATGGTTTATGAAGGATATTCCTAAGGAACAGTAGAACTTCAATCATTTACGACAGATTGCATAATTCAACTCATTCTAGACCTATAGGCTGAAGAGCCAGATTGCATGTCAACTTGAGTTAGACCATTCAAGATGGCCAACCGCTAAGCGAACCAAGCCAACTCCATTCTAATTCTGTGTGTTGACAAACAAACGGTGTTTAGTTTTTGTCCACGTGAATCCCTAAAGAATCTATGCAAAAACCCAACTTTTATTAAAAGTACACTTTATGATCGATAAATACCCCCAAAAGATAATCTACACCAGACTTGACTTAGGATGGTAAAAGTTTGACAATCCTTTCAAATACTTCAGAATTACGATTGACTAAGCATGCCAGCATGACAGCATGCCATTACATATAAATTTAATATGATCAATGGATTTCTCCCGTGAGTGAAAGAGCTGCCCATCTAGATCCAAAGACAGACTGAATCCAACACTCCAGGTGTCTTATTCCAACATTGTAATTTAATTGTAGTTAATTATTTTTATTATTTATTTAAAACTTTTTTTTATGAAGTTGGTTTACTACAGGCTTCTTAAAGCTTACAGGATTCCATTGTTTGACTACAATTCCCGCCTTTTTATTTTTTAGAAGGATTTTAGATTATGTCTGGGTGTCACATGAACCTGCTGTACTGACTCTAATGAAACATATATTTATGCTGGAGAGAAATGGAAGGTTTTCCATTCCTGTAAACACTGCAGTCTGATGCCTCATTCTACGTCAGGTTGACAATCTAAAAATAATAATTCAATTTATGTGTATAGCGGTTTCTGGAACACAGAGACGCTTCATAATAGTATAAACAGGTTCTCTTTTCTGGACAAGGAATTGCTTTGTATCAACATCCAGAAAACAAAAAAACTAAAATCATGCATTAGAAACCTAATTTAAATGTATAACATGGCAAACCTAACCTAAATGCCCTCAAAACTTACATTTGCTCAAAAAGTGCTCAAAATCATGGTCTTATAATATTTATGAATATCATAATAAAAAAAAAAAAAAGGTGGCACATTTTTATAGCCTTTTGAGATACACATAGTATACAGCATTATTAAACCCTTATACCAAACAATAACCCAAACCAACACTGATTCCCCTGGTGTAAGGCCTGTGATTGAACAATATTGGGTTAGTTCAGAAAACTGAACAAGTTTGTTCAAGATGTCCAAAGATGCTAACCTATGTTAGCATAACAAATCCAATGATGCTAACCTACGTTAGCATAACCAAGATGTTCAAAGATGCTAACCTACGTTAGCATTACCAATATATCCAAAGATGCTAACCTACGTTAGCATAACCCAGATGTTCAAAGATGCTAACCTACGCTAGCATAACCAATACATCCATCGATGCTAACCGACGTTAGCATAACCGATATATCCAATAACAGGTGAGTTTGAATCAGTCTAAGTTTTCAACAGGCCGAGTGACGTCTACGGCTGCATTCCAATTGTCTATTTAAAAAAAAGGCAGAAAACATGATATTCTTTCCTTCTCCCACCCCCCCCCTGCAACCAACCAATCAGAATGCAGCCGAGGACCAAAGACGCTATAGTGAACCAAGATTTACACATGTGGAGGATAGGTCCATGGTGTGTGTGTGTGCGTGCGTATTCAGTCGAGCGCAGCGTGCATGAGAACTCCTTGGCACCCGGCGGTTTTGGACTTCTTCATCTTCTGGATGGCTCTCTGCAGGTCCGTCTGCTGGATGGGACGGATGTAGTCTTCCTCCTCCACACTGCGCACACACACACACACACACAGTGTGAGGGATAACACATGACAAAGAAGGAGTACGAACATATGACAAATGCTGGAAGATACCAGAACAGGGAACAACCCAACTCTGCTGCTTGGCTCCTGACCTCTGCCTGATCACCTGATCACCTGATCACATGATCACGGGACCCCTGGCCTCCTCTTTGACCTTCACTGGCTTCCAGTGTCAACTAAAGCCTCCTTCTCCTCTCGATAACCTGGCCCCTCCCTCCCTTTCTGGCTACAGGCCTGGTCTGTGTGTGTGTGTGTGTGTGTGTGTGTGTGTGTGTGTGTGTGTGTGTGTGGCGACGTCCACCTACCTCTCATTGGAGCGTGTGTTGTGTACAAAGTCTCGCACGCATAGCAGGGCCGCATCGCGGCACATCTCTCTGAGGTCACTTCCTGAGAAACCATCCGTCTCCTTGGCGACTTCGGTCAGATCCAAGTCCATGTCCACCTAGAAATGACATCATTGTCATCTATTGGGTTATGAAAGTACTGCTTTTAATCACACAAACAAACATGACCTCATTGTGCTCATCAATGATTCTCCCCAGGAAATGACATCGTGGCAGCTGTGACCCCGCCCCCCTCTGTGACAGCGCTAGACTCATAAAGATGACCTCACTCTGGCTGTGTGGTCGCCATGGCAGCCTCCATCCTTCTAGCTGGGTTACATTAGCAGGCTGTTCTGTTGTTGTTGGTGTTGTTGTTGTTGTTGTTGTTGTTGTTGTACTACAAGGGGAAACTTACGCTCTCGTTCTCCAGGATCAGTTTGAGAATCTCTTCCCTCTGTCTCAGACTCTGTATGGAGACAGGAGAGGCAGCAGGAGTCGTTTATGTAGAGTAGAACATAGAGAACTTTATGATGATTGAATAGGAAGAGTGTGTGTGTGTGTGTGTATGTGTGTGTGTGTGTGTGTGTACCGGCTGGTTGATGTGGAAGCGTGTGGGCATTCTCCTCAGGATAGCTGAGTCCAAGTCCTGAGGCCGATTGGTGGCTCCCATGATGATGACCTGGAGGAACACAATGACCATCAATACACCAATACACCACAATACATAACACACCAATACACCACAATACATAACACACCAATACACCACAATACATAACACACCAATACACCACAATGCATAACACACCAATACACCACAATACATAACACACCAATACACACCAATACATAACACACCAATACACACCAATACATAACACACCAATACACCACAATACATAACACACCAATACACACCAATACATAACACACCAATACACCACAATACATAACACACCAATACACCACAATACATAACACACCAATACACCACAATACATAACACACCAATACACCACAATACATAACACACCAATACACTACAATACATAACACACCAATACACCACAATACATAAGACACCAATACACCACAATACATAAGACACCAATACACCACAATACATAAGACACCAATACACCACAATACATAACACACCAATACACCACAATACATAACACACCAATACACCACAATACATAACACACCAATACACCACAATACATAACACACCAATACACCACAATACATAACACACCAATACACTACAATACATAACACACCAATACACCACAATACATAATACACCAATACACCACAATACATAACACACCAATACACCACAATACATAAGACACCAATACACCACAATACATAAGACACCAATACACCACAATACATAACACACCAATACACCACAATACATAACACACCAATACACCACAATACATAACACACCAATACACCACAATACATAACACACCAATACACCACAATACATAACACACCAATACACCACAATACATAACACACCAATACACCACAATACATAACACACCAATACACCACAATACATAACACACCAATACACCGCAATACATAACACACCAATACACTACAATACATAACACACCAATACACTACAATACATAACACACCAATACACCACAATACATAACACACCAATACACCACAATACATAACACACCAATACACCACAATGCATAACACACCAATACACTACAATACAGTATGTTCAGGGTGTAGTGTGTAGTGTAGTGTGATGATGACCTGGAGGAACACAATGGCCATCAATACATAAGACACACCGATTCACTACAGTGTGTAGGGAGTATATTAACCTGACAGTGGAAGTCAGTATGTAGTGTGTAGGGAGTATATTAACCTGACAGTGAAAGTCAGTATGTAGTGTGTAGGGAGTATATTAACCTGACAGTGGAAGTCAGTATGTAGTGTGTAGTGTGTAGGGAGTATATTAACCTGACAGTGGAAGTCAGTATGTAGTGTGTAGTGTGTAGGCAGTGTATTAACCTGACAGTGGAAGTCTGTGTCCAGCCCGTCCCACAGGCTCATGAACTGGGCCTTCATCATGGCAGTGGCCTCGTGGTCTGAACTGGAGCGACTCCGCAGGAAAGAATCTAAAACACACCATGACAACAGTAAACTACACCAATCTAAAACACCATGACAACAGTAAACTACACCAATCTAAAACACCATGACAACAATCAACTGAACCGATCTAAAACACCATGACAACAGTCAACTGAACCAATCTAAAACACCATGACAACAGTCAACTGAACCAATCCAAAAACACCATGACAACAGTAAACTAAACCAATCTAAAATACACCATGACAACAGTAAACTAAACCAATCTAAAGCACCATGACAACAGTAAACTAGACCAATCTAAAATACACCATGACAACAGTCAACTACACCGATCTAAAACACACCATGACAACAGTCAACTGAACCAATCTAAAACACACCATGACAACAGTCAACTGAACCAATCCAAAAACACCATGACAACAGTAAACTAAACCAATCTAAAACACACCATGACAACAGTGAACTAAACCAATCTAAAACACCATGACAACAGTAAACTAAACCAATCTAAAACACCATGACAACAGTTAACTAAACCAATCTAAAATACACCATGAAAACAGTCAACTGAACCAATCTAAAACACCGTGACAACAGTAAACTACACCGATCTAAAATACACCATGACAACAGTCAACTGAACCAATCTAAAACACCATGACAACAGTAAACTACACCAATCTAAAATACACCATGACAACAGTAAACTGAACCAATCTAAAAACACCATGACAACAGTAAACTAAACCAATCTAAAACACACCAACACAATCTGAACCAATCTAGACTCAGCATCAGCCTCTACTAGAGACTGAAGACAGTCCCCCTGGTTTCGTCACGAAAACTGGGCGGGAACCACATTTTTTTGTTTAAAAAACTCTAAAGCTAAAACTGGGCGGAAACAATTTTAGAGTTTAAAAAACTCTAAAGCAGAACCAATCAAAAGTCTTTAGGCGCAGGGTCAAAGGTCGAAGGTCACCTTACCTATCTCGTCGATGAAGATGATGGAGGGCTGCAGTTTGACGGCCAGAGAGAACACGGCTGCTGCCAGCTTCTGGGATTCGCCGTACCACTTGTCCGTCAAGGTTGAGGGCTGCAGGTTGATGAAGCGGAAGCCCGCCTCCTTGGCCGTTGCCTTGGCGATGAGGGTCTTGCCGCAGCCTGGGGGTCCGTACAGCAGCACACCTGTAACCACGACAACGTGCGGGGTGAGACGGCTTTGCGTGAGATAATGGCATTTATAAAACGATAAAACGTTTTTCTGCCTGAAAAAACACATTTTCTGTGCGGAGACTCTGGTTGGCCTTAAATAGGTGTCTCCTCTGTGTGTGTGTGTGTGTGTGTGTGTGTGTGTGTGTGTGACCTTTGGGAGGTTGCAACAGGCGGGAGCCTTTAAACGGGTGTCTCCTCTTTGTGTGTGTGTGTGTGTGTGTGTGTGTGTGTGTGTGTGTGTGTGTGTGTGTGTGTGTGACCTTTGGGAGGTTGCAGCAGGCAGGAGCCCTCAAACAGGTGTCTCCTCTGTGTGTGTGTGTGTGTGTGTGTGTGTGTGTGTGTGTGTGTGTGTGTGTGTGACCTTTGGGAGGTTGCAGCAGGCGGGAGCCCTCAAACAGGTGTCTCCTCTGTGTGTGTGTGTGTGTGTGTGTGTGTGTGTGTGACCTTTGGGAGGTTGCAGCAGGCAGGAGCCCTCAAACAGGTGTCTCCTCTGTGTGTGTGTGTGTGTGTGTGTGTGTGTGTGTGTGTGTGTGTGTGTGTGTGTGTGTGTGACCTTTGGGAGGTTGCAGCAGGCGGGAGCCCTCAAACAGGTGTCTCTTCTGAACAGGGAGGATGACTGTGTCCTTCAGCTCCATAATGACCTCATCTAGACCAGCAATGTCCCGCCACGTTATCTAAAGGAGGAGAGGTAGAGAGATAAGTGAGTGTGTGTGTGTGTGTGTTACCTGCATGGTAATGGGATCCACCAGGTAGACAGATATATGTGTGTGTGTGTGTGTGTGTGTGTGTGTGTTACCTGCATGGTAATGGGATCCACCAGGTAGACAGATATATGTGTGTGTGTGTGTGTGTGTGTGTGTGTGTGTGTGTGTGTGTGTGTTACCTGCATGGTAATGGGATCCACCAGGTAGACAGATATATGTGTGTGTGTGTGTGTGTGTGTGTGTGTGTGTTACCTGCATGGTAAGAGGATCCACCAGGTGTGCAGCGATGCTCATCTCGTACTCTGACAGCTTGACGTTCTGCACACCAATCTGTCTCATCAGCTTCTCCGCCTAAATAAAAGACCGACAGCTAGTTACAGCACTAACTAATTCATTACTAACTAATTAGTAAATATAAGACAGACAGCTAGTTATGGCACTAACTAATTAATTACTAACTAATTAGTAAATGTAAGACCAACAGCTAGTTACAGCACTAACTAATTCATTATTAACTAATTAGTAAATATAAGACAGACAGCAAGTTATGGCACTAACTAATTAATTACTAACTAATTAGTAAATGTAAGACCAACAGCTAGTTACAGCAATAACTAATTCATTATTAACTAATTAGTAAATATAAGACAGACAGCAAGTTATGGCACTAACTAATTAATTACTAAGTAATTAGTAAATGTAAGACCAACAGCTAGTTACAGCACTAACTAATTCATTATTAACTAATTAGTAAATATAAGACAGACAGCAAGTTATGGCACTAACTAATTAATTACTAACTAATTAGTAAATGTAAGACCAACAGCTAGTTACAGCACTAACTAATTAATTACTAACTAATTAGTAAATAACGGGTTACTTGTCTGCCTGACCACCAGGCAGTGAGGACAGACGGACAGACAGACAGACAGACAGACAAGTAGGCAGACAGGCAGGCAGACAGACAGACAAGTAGGCAGACAGGCAGGCAGGCAGACAGACAGACAGACAGACAGACAGACAGACAGACAGACAGACAGACAGACAGGCAGACAGGCAGACAGGCAGACAGACAGACAGACGGTCATCCCTTCTTCCTCTCGTCCTCCCACCTGTTTCTGGGCCTCTACTTTCTGTTTCCTGGTGGGGTCGATAGCATCCACCATCCACTTGATGGTGAAGTACGTCACGGCTCCAAATATGGTCAGGCGGAAGAGCAGGCCGATGACCTCATTGCGGCCCAGAGGCCTGGCAATGTTTTCAGTTGGAATCTCCTTCAGCACCATTGTCTCTCAGCTCTTGAAATACAGTCCACACACACGGTGTGGAATATACAGACATTCACTACTAGTCTATCAGGAAAATATAAGCAGCTCCCACACATGAGAACAGATAAGTAACCAGGCCTGGAGCAATAGATAAGTGATATTGCGTGCTTGAACTTTTAATACAATTATCTGAATTTCTCAAATGATTTTATGATGAGGTATAAGTCAGAAACGAATGCTCGTAACACTCAAATCCAACATAGTATATAAATAAAACTGTCACCATCTAGCAATCACCTGTTGTAAAAGAAATACATGGCTTTCATTTCATAAATCATAATGGTGCTTGTAATATACGGGTGATAAGGATAGGCTGGCTATTGTCGACATACATGGGCCCTAACTCCTAACACTTTCGGTCAACATCACGATGGTTTCGTTTTGTCAAAAGCGTCCATTTGTAAACTCCTTCAAAAGTCTGATTGCTGTGTTAGCAATCGAACGGACGTAGCCTAATTAGATTCCAATTTCTAGCATAGGGTCAATATCGCAGGGTCAACCGGCAACATCAGAGGAATTGGTGTTAAAACACTGTCCATACAAATAAGCTTAGCGGATAACTAAACACACCACAGATGTCTTGTCGATAAAGTTGCAAGTCTTATGATAATGAATAATAGTCATCTTATAATAGTATACCAATGCTTTACAAAACATGGACAATACACATTGCTATCGATGCGTTGCTAATGAGAGGCCAAGTTTCGTTTTCGTGGCAAGTTGCAATTAAGTTAACGTCAAATAGCTAGCTAACATACTAGTCATTACTAAACAGAAACCGGATTGTGTATGCTTGGAACGGCACGCTAACATACATTAGCTTGACCTTCTAGCGGTAGATAACCAGGCAACAGCCTCATGTCTCAATAAAATACGTTAATAAGGAATATGAAGTGTCGATATAGATAAACGGAAAAGATCCAGCAGTACATACATGTGTTATTGGTGTCACAATTATACTTGAAGTCTTAGAGAGAAACTATTGACTGAGTAAAATATTATTAAAACCGGCGGCTAATCGAAAAGTGACAAGACACTCACCTCCGTACGTCAGATTCTTCTTTGGCTGAGTAGTACGTCGGATGATGGGGATCCCCTCCACGTCAGGAAAACTATGTAGTGCCCCCTACCGCTTTGTTGTATTCAAACATCAGTACAGTCGGCGGTAGGACAAAGTTTGGTGGAGATTATGCCGATTGTTGACTCTTAAAATGCACATAAGTTTAAAGGTAAGTTTATTTCAAGACAAAATTATCAACCGCCTCCTGTTTCATGTTTTCTTTGGCGGGTCTGGGTTCCGCTTGCCAAGACTGGCGCTCCACTCCTCATTACAGACGGCACTCAGCCACTGCCCACTGTGCTTGGATTCGTAGTCTAAACAGAAGGACAGCTGGCTTGAAATAAAACAAATATACAGATAAAACGAAGAGGTTACCCTGGCATAGAACACAGAGATATTGGCGTTGGGATTTTAGTCGACATGCGCCAAAAAATAGGTAGTTGTCAATTATAGTTTCTTTGTAATTCCAGCAGATGGCGCCTAAACACAACAAATCGTGTGGTTATTTACCTCGAGTGCGGTGAACTGAGTTCCAAACAAATTGTGTAAATAAGAAAAACTGTCTACTTACTTCTTTGACCTAATGAAAAAACACTCAGACAACACAATAGGACTGTATCGGTTCCTCAATGCTGAAACAAAAAAAAAGGCTTTTATTGAAAAATGTATTACCATATTTTCCGAAAGCTCCCAAAAACAGCTGTTGTACAGGAATAGCCTAATACTGCTACATAATAATACTGCTACTTTCTGCAAAATTCGAATAATTTGAATAATTTAAAAAATCATAATTGGGTTGCCTTGTGGAGACACGCTGAAATGTATTACTCATATTATCAAAGCATATTTTTATAGAGGCTCAGACTTCCACCAATCTGGCAACCCTATGTCACTGGTAGATGCGTTCGTTAGCCATTCAGCTAGCTAGCAGGCCAGCAAGCAGTGTGTGTTACACAGTCACTGTTCGTCAAGAGACGTCGGAGAGAATTTTCTCTCCGCTATCCTGATTTAATCACGGCGGCTTTGGTGAAATCGGGGACTTGGTACTCACTTGGAATACAACGGTTTGATGGTTGGATAATTTTTAACCGATTTATTGTGGAGGGGTTTGTGTTCAACCGAGGGACCTGGAAAGCCGGGCCTGCAAAAGGGAGAAGGCCCCGTTGCATTCTCGAGCCAGCAGTGCAACACAGCAGCAGCAGCTAGGCTAGCAGCTGTCAACGAGCTAGCTACCTGATCCATCCGTCCGGATAACAGGATTTGCGAAAGCAAAAATACAAATAAATATTACAAACATTTCATCTGAAGGCCACACATTTTTTTAATTTAAATACCAAGGACTCCAGCCACCGATATGGCTGCCATAATTAAGGAAATTGTCAGCCGTAACAAAAGGCGATACCAAGAGGATGGGTTCGACTTGGACTTGACCTGTATCCTTTTTTGTTCGAAGATGTTTGCACGATTAGCAAGCGTAACGTTTCGTAGCTTTGCTAGTTTGCAAGTTGGCGATGGCAAGTAATTAACCACAGATTGTCTGTCCTACACGAAATCATGCAACACTATATCTGTTTTCACATTTTGCCTGTTCTCATTGCAACGTTAGCGTTAGCTAGCTTTTGACCAGAAAACGAGTTAATGCTTCCAATCATGATTGGACCAATGTAACGCGTTATCGACGTAGTTAGCTATCACTCCTACAATGTAACGTTAGCCAACGTTTACGTTTAGCGTTAGAAACCCCGCAAGTTAAAAATGTGCAGGCATTCCGGTGGAAAGTGTTGCTACCATATCGGTTGCTAGTTCTACGAAACTTTCCTACCATTAACTAGATGGTTTATCTTGCTACGTTAGCTAGCTAACATTAGCTGTGCATTGACAGCTTCAGTGTTGGCATTGCATCAGCGGGACATAAGGGGGACGTAACGTCTAGCAGCTAACATCTTTTAGATGGTGGTGCCAATTTATTATTTAGGAAGAAGAAGAAAAAAAAGATCTCTGTAAGCTATTTTTCAAAAGAGACGATTTGCATTGGTTACATAGTTTAGTTGGAAGTAAAGTACAGTCGTTATGCAAATTGCGCTTCATGTGCAACAGCATATGTAGGGAATAACATGTTTAGATTTTGTGAATGTAGCCTACGTACCACAGGGACTTCAGCTTTATAGACCATTTCCAATCTTGTATCTACCGAGTTGTCACTTGTTTAATCAGCTACACCAGCCAGCAGAACCTTAGGTGCTACAAATAAAAAGCTAATTTACTTGACTGCAAAGGACCGCACATAGACGGGTTGCTATTATAGATTGTAGTTTATTCAAGTGGTGAGTGTATACATATTGCTATTAATGGCATTGGAAATTGCTTCAGTAGTGGCACTGTTTGGAAGAGTCACGCTGAGGTTATCACAGTCTGTTACGCAATGACTTTCCAAGAAAAATTGGCGGGGGTATGCCTTTGGAATGAATTCCATTAACATAGAATGCATGGTTGCGCTATACCTTAAACAAAAAGTTAACGAACAAGTCTAGCATAGCTCCAGGGCGAACGCTGTCACTCAAACCCCTGCAAAGAGGGTTTAAACGCAGGCAATATGCGAGGTCATTGCACCTGCTCCTCCATAGACTGCTTCAGATGTAACTGAGTGTTTGCATCGTCGGGGATTGGACACGGGGAGCATTTCAGTTCTATAAAAGGTGTGTAGTTACACGCACATTAAATGTATAGGTGCAAGGTTCTTAAATTATAGACATCAGAAGAAAGTAAAGTGGAACTTGCACACCAACTCAAAGGAAAATGTTCCGTTTGGATCTTCGTCAGGTCAAAAAGCATTTTAATTATAAACAGTGTGGCTAGCCTGCATGTTGATTAGTTGTGAGTGTGTATTAAGATTGTGATCCATGGTTATGTCAGTGTTACCCTTAGTGGAGAATGTTTGTTCTGGAATTGAGGGATTTTGCCTTTTTACAGCAGCAGCACCACACCTTGTAACATCCACAGGGTTTACTTTGAACTTCCTTTGTAATGAATTGTGTCCTCTTAACTCCCTGTCACCGTTGTGCTCATCACTTCCTGCTCAAACGTGGTCCCTGATCTGATTGGTCAAATCAAAGTTTCACCAGGCAGTCCGGTTTGTGTTTGAGACACCCTCCTGTGTGTGCTAAAACCACAGGTGGATGGTGTCAAGCAATTTACCTTCTACATGTGTAAGAAAGCATCTTATTATAAATTAAATTGAGATATTCATATTAATGGTGGCCTCTGACCTCAGATGACCTCTGCCCAGTTAATCTATTCTTATTGGAGGAGAGAGTTGGCGTTCTGGTAATTCCAACCTTTGATCTATTGGAATGATTTCTCTACAACTTTGGAGTGCGCGCGTGTGCGCGTGTGCGCGTGTGTGTGTGTGTGTGTGTGTGAGTGTGTTTTATTAGCCTATTCATCTTTTTACCTCATATCAATATAGATTGAACATGTTTTTTTTTTCTCTCGTTATAGCCAGCCAGCCCTGCTAAGTAGATGGAATCCGTTGACAAAATAGGTCATTTGAGTATGCATAATTGAATTCTTTCGTTGGTGTATATTTCCCCAGTGAAAAAAGACGGCATTAATTAGCACAGCATGCTTTATGTGTGCAGGAGGATTCTGTTAAAAGTATTTTTGTTCCTTTTAGTAACTAGATAGAGGGGTGGATATCAGTGCCTTTGTGGTTTACGAGCCTGTAGTATGAAACTCTTAATTGTCTTGGCTGGAATGTACAGTTACTCGGTTGTTGCCAGGTCCTGCTCTATATTTAGATGATGTGTGTGTGTGTGTGTGTGTGTGTGTGTGTGTGTGTGTGTGTGTGTGTGTGTGTGTGTGTGTGTGTGTGTGTGTGTGTGAGAGAGAGAGTGTGAACAGTAACTCATCTTTTCAATCACATAGAACAGCACATCACAGAGGACTATAAAAATGTTATCTACTTCCTCTACATCTATGCAGGAGATTGTAAGAAACAGTGGTTGGTTCTACATCCTCTGCGTCTATACAGGAGATTGTAGGTAACAGTGGTTGGTTCTACATCCTCTGCGTCTATACAGGAGATTGTAGGAAACAGTGGTTGGTTCTACTTCCTCTACATCTATGCAGGAAATTGGAGGAAACAGTAGTTGGTTCTACTTCCTCTACGTCTATGCAGGAGATTGGGGGAAACAGTGTCTGGTTTTTATAGGAAGGAACCAAGCTGTAGAGAAACTGTAAGAAATCTTAAGTGGTAGGGCAACATATTTACCTTATTATAAAGGCCTATGTGTTTTTCTGTGTGTACGTCTGTGGCTATGCGGGCTGTTTTTTTTATTTTCTCCAGGTTTCCTGTGTTTTGATGTGTGGATATGGAGGGTGTTTTTCCCAGGTTTCCTTGACTCTGTGTCACAGATATATACCCCAACATCATCGCCATGGGCTTCCCCGCAGAGAGACTAGAGGGGGTCTACCGAAACAACATCGATGATGTCGTACGGTGAGTGTGTGTGTGTGTGTGTGTGTGTGTGTGTGTGTGTGTGTGTGTGTGTGTGTGTGTGGGCACCCGTGCGCGTGTCCGTGATTGATATCATTGGCTGCCATACAAGCCAACCATGAACTCTTTCTGACCTCTGGGTTTGAATCTGTGTTGCCCCTGAAACCCTGCATTGGGTCTTTGTTGGCCCCGAAACCCTGGGGTAGGTCTTTGTTGGCCAAACGTTATTCTTCTGTCAGTCTGCGGCCACTTCACAGACCCTGTTCACATAAGCTACGTTTCCCATACTTTCACCTATTTTAAAAGAAAATACGACAGTGTAATTGGTGAGGCTATTAACGTTGTGAATAGTCGCATAGTAGTGCAAGTTGTGCAACTGCTGAAAGTTCGTTTTGAAATGGATACGTTTGGAAAACAAAACGTTTTTTTTTTCTTTCTTGGATGTGTTGTCTTGATGCCTTGAGCAGCTTGATGCTTTGGACAACGGGGAAATCGGACTACCGTCTTTTTGCTGGGATGTTCATTCTGCCTTGGACAAATAATGATTTAATCTTTCTCTGTCTCTCCAGGTTTCTGGACTCAAAACACAAGAATCACTACAAGATATATAACCTGTGAGTATTCTGGTCTCCCTGCTTGGTTGTAACCCCTTTACTCAGAAAGAGGGAGATAACCACTTTGAGAAATATTTGAAAGTTTTAACCTTTTATTTATTTAAAAAAAAACAAAAAAACAACAGCCTTAATCTTTATTTTTTGTTCAGGTGTGCGGAACGAAATTACGACGCCGCAAAGTTCAACTGCCGAGGTAACACAGATCGGCTGTCCTCGGCTGCATTCCTGTTCTTACCATTAGCCTTTCTCTGTTGTTGTTGTCGTTGCATCAATGCCTTGGTTATTCATACCATATGAACGGACGGCATGTTTTCTTCTTTCCTATGCCTCTGCTCCTCCAGTGGCCCAGTATCCGTTTGAGGATCACAACCCTCCCCAGCTGGAGCTGATTAAGCCCTTCTGTGACGACCTCGATCAATGGCTGAGTGAAGACGACAACCACGTAGCAGCCATACACTGCAAGGTCACTGTCAGCTCTCACTACTTCCTGTGTGTTTAGGAAGTCCCCTTCCTGCTTCCTGTGTGTTTAGGAAGTCCCCTTCCTGCTTCCTGTGTGTTTAGGAAGTCCCCTTCCTGCTTCCTGTGTGTTTAGGAAGTCCCCTTCCTGCTTCCTGTGTGTTTAGGAAGTCCCCTTCCTGCTTGCTGTGTGTTTAGGGAGTCCCCTTCCTGCTTCCTGTGTGTTTAGGAAGTCCCCTTCCTGCTTCCTGTGTGTTTAGGAAGTCCCCTTTCTGCTTGCTGTGTGTTTAGGAAGTCTCCTTCCTGCTTGCTGTGTCTTTAGGAGGTTTCCTTCCAGCTTCCTGTGTGTTTAGGAAGTCTCCTTCCAGCTTCCTGTGTGTTTAGGAAGTCTGCTTCCTGTCTCTTTAGGAAGTCTCCGTTCTGCTTAACTTTCATCTTTAGCCGTTAAGTGTGGAAGATGCCACTTCAGGTTCCCTTGTTTTGATGTATTTATAAGAACATTGAAGTTTCTAAATACTAGTTGTAGTGTACCGAGGATCAGGCTGTTAGGGTTGGTGAGAGTCAGTACTAACGCTGTGTTGTTCCTCCAGGCGGGGAAAGGTCGCACTGGGGTCATGATCTGTGCCTACCTGCTGCACCGAGGAAAGTTCCTCAAAGCTCAGGAGGCTCTGGACTTCTATGGAGAGGTCAGGACTCGGGATAAAAAGGTAAGAAAACAACAAAAAACATTCACACTTTACGAGCCGAAAGCAGACATGTTTAAACCTGCGAGGGGGCAGGAAGCTCTAATGGCTGGCTCTGCTGGAGGCAGTGGACTTTGGGCTGGGCTCTGCCTGGCCTCTCACTGTCTATATTCAGTCATAATCATCCAACACACACTCACTCACAAACACTCCTTAAAATCATGTGTGTGTCTATTGTCTTTGACTGTGTGTGTGTCTCTCTCTCTCTCTCTCTCTCTCTCTCTCTCTCTCTCTCTCTCTCTCTCTAGGGAGTGACCATCCCAAGCCAGCGACGGTACGTCTACTATTACAGCTACCTGCTTCGAAACCGTCTGGAGTACAAACCCGTGGCCCTGCTGTTCCACAAGATGGTGTTTGAGACCATCCCCATCTTCAGCGGGGGCAGCTGCAGTAAGTGTCTCCCCCCCCCCCCCCCCCCCCCCAGACAGACAGACTATCAAGTCAAATGGATAAGAGGGGAACTAGGTTTATTTAGCCTGACACAGGAAACACGGTTAAGATGTCAGTGCCCTAACGCTCCTCTACGTTTGGGGCCTTGTCCTTTCTAGACATGCTCCTTCCAACTCCTACGTCCAAGTTGGATAGCTGAGCTAAAACAGTTATGACCTGTGATGTCATTTGTGATGGTAGCTCCATAGTGGTTGGTGATATGGACCTGTGATGTCATTTGTGATGGTGTCTCTCTAGTGGTTGGTGATATGAACCTGTGATGTCATTGTGATGGTCTCTAGTGGTTGGTGATATGGGCCTGTGATGTCATTTGTGTAGGTCTCTCTTTGGGGCTTGATGATAGGGAGCTGTGATGTCATTTGTGATGGTATCTCTCTAGTGGTTGGTGATATGGGCCTGTGATGTCATTTGTGATGGTATCTCTCTAGTGGGTTGGGATTTGAAATCTTAGGTCAGCGCTGCCACTCCCACAAGTGTCTGTATTGATCAATATTCTATCATGTTTTTTTTTTGGGGGGGGGGGGGGGGGGGGGGGGTGATGATACTGCAAGGGCGGTAAAAGGCAGGGTACCAAAGGTAGATTCTGAGATTTTTCTTCCTTCGCTGAAGAACCGGGCTGTAGCAATTCTTTCTCTGTATCCGATTGCTTAGCGAAGATGTGGAGTTCCGTATTATATCCTGTAGTTTATTCTTTTTGTATTTATTATATCCTGTCGTTTATTCTTTTTGTATTTATTATATACTGTAGTTTATTCTTTTTGTATTTATTATATCCTGTAGTTTATTCTTTTTGTATTTATTATATACTGTAGTTTATTCTTTTTGTATTTATTATATACTGTAGTTTATTCTTTTTGTATTTATTATATCCTGTAGTTTATTCTTTTTGTATTTATTATATCCTGTAGTTTATTCTTTTTGTATTTATTATATACTGTAGTTGCTGACTGTGGCTGTACATACGGGGACATTTTTACTTCTTGACGTTTTGGTTGTTTCTGGGGTAATGGCCTTCGACCTCCTCTTAGGTCACCCTTTCAGCTTTTTGTGGTGTAACACTTTACTGACTAAGGCTGCATTTCAATTCGTCTCGAATGTTTCCTTTACTTGTTTTACTTGTAGTAGTTCATAGTTTATCCTGTAAGCGGCACCCAGAAAAGGAAGGTTTTGAAGACAATTGGAATGCAGCCCTAACGCTCCAATACCTTGTCTCCTTTCCTTGCTTGCTTGCTTCACTTCCCAGTAACAAGGAATAATGGCTGCTTCCTCTCTGCTTCTCACACACACACACACACACACACACACACACACACACACACACACTGCTCCCCCAATCATTCGGGCTAGTTTCATTTGACTGTTCTATAGCATAAGCTGTATTTACATTTGGAGTATAAAATCGTCGACCTTTAGACTTGCGTTAGACATTTTTCTCTTTACTTGTAGTGTGTAGAAGCGTGTGTGCGTATGTGTGTGTGCGCGTATGTGTGTGCGCGTATGTGTGTGTGCGTGTGTGTGTGTGCACGTGTGTGTGTGTGTGTGTGTGTGTGTGTGTGTGTTAACCTCTCTCTCTCTCTCTCTAAGGAGACCCGTCTGTTAGAAACAAAGGCGAGCAGATGATACCGCATGGCTTCAGGAGAGTCAATTGGCATTGGGGTAAAGTCAGCTTTGTTGTCATAGTAATAATTAATACATAGTGTCATGGAAAAACATGATTTATTATTTGGTGTCTATCGGGATGATCAATTGGCTGGGGTGTAAAGTCAGCCTTAATATCGTAACTGGAATGTATGATACGTTTTGGGTTTTTTTGGTACCAGAATGGCCAATTAGTACTTCCAGCTTTTTATTGATTATGAAGATAATATTTGATACACTAGTTTATATTGTATAATATCGTGGATATTAGTTTACAGCGTACTTTAGTGTGTTTACAAAGCGATCGCCCCTACCTTTACATGTCCGCACAGACTTATTACAGCATTACAATCAGCAGGGAGTTGATTCAGAACGGGCCAAGTTTTTCTTTTTTATGACATTTATTTTTGTTTCTTTCTGTTTTACTGCATGATAATGCACCAGCTCCTACCGACAGCTTACTGTACATGCATCCCCCTCACACAAAGCCCTCTGCTCTCTCTCTCACACCCTGGCATGGTGGCTGCGTGTTCCTAACACCCCAGCATACCTCTCCAATGTTGTCCTCTCACTCCTCTGCTTTGACAGGCAACACAGCCTATTTCTTTCTGTCTTTCTTTCTCTGTCTCTCTCTGTTAGCGATGGATGCGGTTCACTTTCTCTAGACGGGGTTTGATTGATTGATTTGTTTGTGAGCATCATGGTTATTATTAATGATGATGATTGTTGTTGTGTTTAACCTTTGACCCTACTCCTAATTTGGGCAGACCCCCAGTTCGTGGTGTACCAGCTGAAGGTGAAGATACATACCTCCAACCCCACGCACACACGGCGTCATGACAACGACATGTACTTTGAGTTCCCCCAGCCGCTGCCCGTATGTGGAGACATAAAGGTGGAATTCTTCCACAAACAAAACAAGATGCTGAAGAAGGTGTGGAGGGAGGGGTGGAGGGAGGGGAGGGAGGGAGGGAGGGAATGTAAGTAAGTAAGTAGAGAGAGAGAGGGAGGAGAATCACTGTTTACTGAATGAAATCAGCAACTACCACATCAATGTAATCCAACAAAGTGGATTATTACTGCCTCTGTGTACTCACTCCTCTCCTTTATCCTCTCTCTTCCTTCCTCTCTGTTCCTACTCCTCCCTCCCCCCGCTCTCTCTCTGCAGGACAAGATGTTCCACTTCTGGGTCAACACCTTCTTCATCCCTGGGCCGGAGGAGAACCTGGAGAAGCTGGAGAACGGCACCGCGGCTGGAGACACGGAGGGAACCAATCACAACCAGGGACCAGGAGGAGGAGGAGGAGGAGGAGGAAGAGGAGGAGAGAACCACCGGGATAAAGACTATCTGATTCTGTCTCTTACTAAGAACGACCTTGACAAAGCTAACAAGGACAAGGCCAACCGATACTTTTCTCCAAATTTCAAGGTAAAAAAAAACACTGCAGAACATTCAGCTAGTGTTTGTAATCTAGTTAGCTGTCCTAACCAGGTGTTAAAGTGATAGTTCAACATTTTGGGAAATAGGATATGCCCCAACTTACCCCTAGTCAGACGAGATGATTGATATCAATTTAATGTCTGTACGTCTAGTATCGCGTTACGTGGTCCTTCTAAAAGTAGCCTGCGATATAGTAAGCTTGAGGTAACCGTTAGCATGGCTCCTGAAAGTGACTAAATACTCCTTTAAGTAAATTTCAAAGCAGTGTGTGTTATTTACATGTTATATCTTCTGTATTTTGCACGTGCCAGAAATAAAAATGTCAATGTTGAACTATCACTTTAAGGTTACCCGCCGTAATGCTAGCAGAGGTTAGCTAGCATTTACTTCGCTAGCATCCCTCTTGGTTATCTATTCTGATCAGTTATCATTTCTGATCGGTTATCAATTCAGTTATCAATTCTGATCAATTCTTTGCATTGCTGCGTCCAGTCTGTAGCTTCTTCATGTTTTTCTGTGTGTTACTGTGACGACAGAGTGAGAAAGACGTGTGTGTTTTCTGGCCAGTGTTGAGTGTTTTCTAAGGTCCATCCGGCGTTGACCGACCGCACCTCCATCTTTGTTTTCTCTGTCTTCTTCAGGTGAAGCTTTACTTCACCAAGACGGTGGAGGAAGGTGCCAACTCCGAGGCGGGAAACGTGTCGACCTCCGTGACCCCGGACGTCAGTGACAACGAGCCGGACCACTACCGGTACTCCGACACCACGGACTCTGACCCGGAGAATGAACCGTTCGACGAGGACCGGCACACTCAGATCACCAAGGTCTGACAATAGACCAGACCCCCCCCCACCACCAAGGTCTGACACGCAACAATAGCCAGACCCCCCCCTCTCCCTCTCTCCCTCTCTGTCTCTCTGTCTCTCTGTCTCTCTGTCTCTCTGTCTCTCTGTCTGTCTGTCTGTGTGTCTCTCTCTCTCTCTCTCTCTCTCTCTCTCTCTCTCTCTCTCTCTCTCTCGCTGTGTCCCCGCCACACACACACACACACACACACACACACACACACACACACACCGCACCTGCCCAAAGACTGTGTCGTCAGCTGATGGGCCGTGGACCCTAATCAAATGGATGAAATCGACCAGCAAGGTCTGAGACTCTTAAAGATCAACAAGATCTGCGATTGATTGATTTTCCTGCCCCCCACCCCACCCTGTCAGAGGGGGAATGACAGACGACTTTACAAATGGAGGAAAGGGGGAAGGTGTTCAAGGAGAGACGGACGGATGGACAAAACACAAAACAGGAGGAAACTTGAATCTAAAAACTGAATTACAGACAAGTCAAACTTCTTTGTCCCCAGAACAGCCGGGATGGTTGGGTTGGGGGGGGTTGGGTTGGGGGGGGGGGGACTGGATTCTAGGAACGATTATTATGCTGACCAATTATCTTTGCTCTTTTTTCTTTTCTTTTCGTTTTTTCCCCTTTTTTCTTTTTTTCTTTTTATTTGGCCCCCGTACTCCCCCCTTCCACTTCTTCAACCAGAGAGTATTGTGTTGAGTAGGGTTAGGGTTAGGGTGTTGAGTAGGCTGTGATTCTAGTCCTCAGAGGAAGAGGCCCAAGACCCGCACCTTCTTCAACCAGAGAGTATTGTGTTGAGTAGGCTGTGATTCTAGTCCTCAGAGGAAGAGGCCTAAGACCCGCACCGGACCCAGACCAGTTCTGTGTGTTGGCAAAGAGAGTAAAGCATGTTGGATTAGAATCTGAATGTGACCTAGAGAGTGTTGGATTATGATGTATCTGATACACTTCCTATCATTGTCTACTGAGGAACACACACACTCTCACACACACACACACACACACACACACACACAATCACACACACAAATGCAAACAAACAGTAACAAAACGTGAAGGCCAGTACTTCAGTTTACCCATTTTCTATTGAACCTTCTGTGTTCTCACACACACACACACACACACACACACGCGCACACACACACACACACACACACACGGTCCATAGCCTCTAACCCATATGTACTGTGAATGCTCCAGGGCTTGTTGTTTCCAGATCAATCTGTTAGTTAATGCTGCCTGTCGTCTTTCTCAGTCAGTGCAGTAGAAAAAGCAGCACCTTCAAATTCTACCCCCATTCTTTTATTTTTGTTTTTTACTTTTATGCTAGCAAAGATAATTATTAAGATACGTAAGGCAATTTACATAAGCTGTGTCCTGTCCTTCAACTGTTTTTAATGCTATGGAGATGATGATGATGATGATGATGATGATGATAATGGTGATGAGGCCTCATGTATTTGTTGTTAATGTTATTCCTGTTGAGATAGACTAATATAATATTAAGTCCATTGACACCACAGGGGAGACAAAGTTATATATTTACAACTGAACAGTTATAAGATAGAACGATAGACTTCATACGGTCTGCATGATGTTCTTATTGGAATCAATGTTTCCTCGCCTTGATATACATTATATATCATTTTTGTTATTGAGAAAAGAGGTTTGTAATGTAATGTTATGATAGGATTGTATTTTATATCTCTTCACTGCAGGGGTGTTTAAAATGATTCATAACAGACTCATAAGTGTTCCGGTGTTAACTCCAGGCCTGTTTTTTTCTTTTCTTTTTTTTCCTCCTTTTTTTCTTTCTCTCAAATCATGCCCCACGCTCATAGTGAATTCCCGTGATTAAATCATTGATCCTGATCCTGGGTAATTGGTGAATTGGGTGTGGAATCAGAAGGGCTTCAGCTGGGCTGTTAGTGTGTTGTTGTTGTTGTCGTTGCTGTTGTTGTTGTTGTCGTTGTTGTCACCCAGTCGGCTGTGGAGGCTCAGCCAGGTTCGATAAGCGATCACAGAGAACGCTCGCTAGTGAAGAACCTGTGAGGTGAAGCCTCAGCCAACTCTGGCTGGGATCTATTAGCCAGGCAGAAGGTCAGAGGTCAGAGGTTAAAATGTAAAAGGGCTTCCCCCCCCCCTCTAAAACGTTCTCGATAGGCTGTAATTACAAGGCCGTAGAATATTTAGATCTCTCTTTTTTTAGGCCTGTGCTGGGGTTTGGTCTCTGCCTTCAGATCATTGGACCCAGCTTAGGTCCAGTCCTGTGTTGGACCTAGCTTAGGTCCAGTCCTATGTCGGACCTAGTTTAGGTCCAGTACTGTGTTTGACCCAGCTTAGGTCCAAGGCGGTGTTGGACCCAGCTTAGGTCCAGTACTATGTTGGACCCAGCTTAGGTCCAGTACTGTGTTGGATGCAGCTTAGGTCCAGTGTCGATGCCTCCTGGCTCCTTGACCATAGAATTAAAAAGCGAGAGTGAGTTCCCATGATGCCTCCATATGCCAGCATAGCCATATTTGAGTCATCTCTTGAATTCTAGGACACACCTAGCGGTGGGTGTTTCAGACACTCTTTGAGGTTGATGGACTGTGTAGCCACAGCTTGTGTGTGTGATATAAATATATCCGTTCCAGGTTTTGAACTATTCAATGGTCTGGATGCAACCATGGTGCTAGCTACCTGCCAAACAGGCCGCCCCCTAGGGGTGTGTCTCTGTAACAACTGCAGTGGAGCTACGAGCTAGCTCTGTCTAATGGTGCGAAACTAAACTACCACGTGGCTATCCCCTCTCTGTCTACGACCAAGTCCTCTGGGTGAGTCCATCATACATTATTACATTACATAATTACATTACTCAAAGGTTTCGACTGTTGTTGTGCGGCACCCATCCCGAAAAAAAGTTGGGTATGACTTATAACACCCATCCCTGTATTCATTTTTTTTTTCCTGCAACGTCTCTTAAAGAACGTTGCATTGAAATCCGTCCGGGTGTGACGTCGCATTCCTGAGTCTACCTTTTAGAGGACTGAGAGTTAAGGTCTTGTCTGTTTTTGCTGGTGACGTTCTCATGTAGTAATACCAGAAAAACAAATGTTTAATGCACAGAACCATGGAACACCAGCGTCTTTTCCCTCCCATCAAGTAATAGGTTCCTTCAGACTGGCTGAAACAGGTTGGATTTGAAATTCCTTTCAAAACACCTTTGGGAGTGTTTTTGGCGGAGCGTGCCTGAAACGTGGCCAGGTGGGTGGGGTTTAGCGTGGAACGAAGGACAATCCCATTGCTTCTACTTGTAGATAAGGGAAATATGCAATGGTGCGTTTTGTGACATCAGGCAGCTTCAGCCAAACTAAAGAAGTCGTTGAAATGATTTCCGATTCTGGTTGACTAGTCGGGTGCTGTCCAAAGTGATTTATAGAAATGGGGTGCTCTTTTTCCCTCCCTTCATCACACATTGTCTTTTTGTTATTATCCTTTTTTCTTTTTTTAAATGTATAAAAGAAACTGGTTTAATTTAGTCTCGAATAAGAATAGTGCAGCTACAGATTTTTACAGAAAAAAGAAAAAAAAATCTCACGCTCTGCTTCAGAAATGTAAAGTCTCTCGATATATGAGAAATATTTAGTGTTGTTCTATCATTTCCTGTTTTAAGCATGCCAAATCTGTTTTTGTACCTCCAGGCCTGTAGGAGTGCTGTGGAACAGGCTGAATCGACTTCTCTGTCTCTCTAAGGGGAAGTAAGCTGCCTCTTACTGTACTGTTGATATTAAAGGCACAATCCGCAACTTTTAAATTCCCGTCAGTCATATATATGCTATCCTGCCACTTGTTTCTGAACTGGGACGTACTTGCTAACTGGCAGCAGAGTTATTATAGTTTTGGGGAAACTGACCCTCCTAAACCTGTTGCTCTCGGGCAGTAGGCACAGAATTCAAATAGCTCAGCTACGAGTTCAGTCAACATGTTCTGGGAGGAATTACAATCACACAGTTTACAAACATCTGGCAGCGCTTGTTCTGTGGGAATGAGTGTCTGATTTTTGGCAATTCTTTTTTTCTGACTTTATTTTGTTATTTTACACAAACACGCATCACACTAACGCACTCTCCCGTTTTTGCCTCATCTGGAAAGAACAAGTTCCCCAGAGGAAGGAGAACTTGGCTGTCTTTTCATTTGTTTTAAAACAATTCGTATGTTTTACTCTATTGTACACTAGCCAACCCAGGGTCAACTCTCTATCTTTTTTTTTTTGTTTGTTTTCTGTTTACATGTTTGATTGCATCACTGAACCTGCCAAAATGAAG
Source organism: Aplochiton taeniatus (assembly GCA_017639675.1). Taxonomy (NCBI): domain Eukaryota; kingdom Metazoa; phylum Chordata; class Actinopteri; order Galaxiiformes; family Galaxiidae; genus Aplochiton; species Aplochiton taeniatus. The sequence continues at coordinate 16,225,026 of CM030187.1, forward strand.
CTCAACTTTTCGTTAATGATGTTATTTCTGTTCATGTTTGTGTTAGGTGGACATGGTGTTCACCTACAGGAGCTCTCTCTCTTTTTTATCAGTTTTTTTTTTTTTTTTTTTTTTGCCTTACTTGAAGTTGACAATGCTTTCTCTTCTTCCTGCTTCTGTGGGAGCCCTGCCCCCACTGCCTGGCCCCACCTACCACACGCGCCCCCCCCCCCCCCATCCTCTGTTCTGCTTCTCCACAGCGACGTGAAACGACCGGCGCAACATTTATTGCACTGTTACAGGTTAATGCAGGGTTGGAATCCGCAGTCCACACACTAGTTTGTTGATGTTGTTGTTTTGTTCCCTTGGTTACCCATACTTTTTCCCCCACCCTTTTCAGATAACAAAACAGTAGGCCTCGCTAGTGTTTTTTTTTTTTTTTTTTAAATAAGCGAACGTCTTGTTGATTCAAACTGCTATTAATGTAGCACGCTCCACAGTCTGTAATTATATTGACTGAAAAATGTGCTCCTGAAACCCCCTTTCGTTTAAACTTTTCCTTCTGTTTTTATTAAATAAAAAGCTGTACAAGTGAATAATAAAACTATTTATGACAGTATTCCTATGTACTCTGGTGAGAGATTGGTAGCGCTTGTTTTCTAGGCCCTCACATCCCTATGGGTAGGTCTTTATGGTTTTGCCATTAGGGTGTCAGGGCCCAGGTTACACATTAAGCCTGTTTCCTATCTATAAAGAATATGGGCTACTGCAAATCCATCCAATTAAACGACTTTCGGTTCCAGTGTGTAGCTGTCTTACTTTGTCAACGTGTGTCCAAAACTGAACAGTGGACTGTCGTGTAGCCCTGATCTTGGCTTAAGTTCTATTATTTAAAATCCCTTCGATTTATTTTGTCTTCATTTAGATCCAGTCTGCGAGGAAGGCAGATCACATGGTATTGAAACAGTTCCCTTACAGATTAGAAAGAACTTCATATTTATAGTTGAGGCAGGCAGGTCTTCCCACCTGTGACCCACTTGTTGCCACATCACAAATAACGTTAAGTTAAGAACAAAGCGATCAATGTTTTAACCATCAGTTCAACTATTAGCCTTGTTACGTTACAGTGCTGATCAAGATGACAATTTCCTGTCCAGCCAGGAATTGAGTCAGGAGGTAAGCCGGCTCAATAATTAGACATAGCTGAAATAAAAACTGAAGAGTTCAGGGTGTTTTTGAAGGTAATACGAAGCAATGGCAAAAATGTTAGCCTATCTGGATGTTCAAGCTTAGTGCTCTAAAGGCTGGGGCGGCAACATGGAATAAATCGAAGAGGCTTTACATTCAAGAGCGGCTATGGTGAGCACTGATACCTGCCAGGAGGGCCGTTTGATTTGGTATGCGGTGCAACCTTGTGTTTGGCGTCTTCACTTTCTCTACTGTGCAGTTTAT
>CM030187.1:16236456-16238956 GCA_017639675.1 Aplochiton taeniatus
GTGATCTCTGTAATGTTCAGTACAACGGGACTGTGATCTCTGTCTATTTCCTGCTGTGGTCTCCTCCCATTGGCTAGTCCAGAGCTAGAGCCAATCAGAAGACGTTTCTCTGGAAGTCTGCAGTCTATTTGAGAGAGTGAGTGTGTGTGTGTCTGTGTGAGAGAGTGTGTGTTTCTGTGCCACAGAGTGTGTGTTTGAGTGTGTGTGTGTGTGTGCCTGTGTGAGAGAGAGAGTGTGTGTGCCTGTGTGAGAGAGAGAGAGTGTGTGTGTGTGTGTGTGTGTGTGTCTGTGCTACAGAGTGTGTGTTTGAGTCTATTTCTCCATGGACGACTTAATACAATGATCTATTTCACTCTGAATTGACGCTCAGCCAAATGATGTGTGTGTGTGTTAGTGCGTTTGAGTATGTGTATGTGTGTGTGTGTGTGTGTGTGTGTGTGTGTGTGTGTTCTGTTACGGTCTGTCCAGTTCCAGAGGGCTTCAGACTCCTACACAGATGTTCCTTCAACTCTGACCTACTGTGTGTGTGTGTGTGTGTGTGTGTGTGTGTGTGTGTGTGTGTGTGTGTGTGTGTGTGTGTGTGCGCGTGTGTATCTGTAAGAGAGAGACCCAGAGTGTGTGTGTCTGTCTATTTCTCCATGGACGACTTAATACAATGATCTATTTCACTATGAACTGACGCTCATCCAAATTGTGTACGTGTGTGTGTGTGTGTGTGTTTCTCTGTGTATGCGTGTATGTCCAGTTCCAGAGGGCTTCAGACTCCTACACAGATGTTCCCTCACCTCTGACTTACTGTGTGCGCATGTGTGTGTGAGTGTATAACTGTGTGTAAGTTCGTATATTTGTGTGTGTGTGTGTGTAAGAGAGAGACCCAGAGTGTGAGTATTTAACAAGACAGGAAGGTGATTTACAGTACAGAGAGTGAGTGAGTGAGTGAGTGAGTGAGTGAGTGAGTGAGTGAGTGAGTGAGAGAGTGAGTGAGTGAGTGAGTGAGGTAGTCCCATGCCAATGCCGTGGTAACCACACAACTAAGTTAAATAGTCTGTTTCTTTTCAGGAAAAACATTTTTGTTTATCCACTGAGAAATGGCCTCCACTCTAACCAACAGCATAGAGTTCCCATACAGCTGTATCAGTCTTTCTATGCCCTGGTGACTGCTTTTCCCTGATTACCATGACGACCCGTCCACTACCTGAGAGTACCGCCACTTTTGACACTTGATGCTGATTGGCTCGGGCAGACCAGGAAGTAGCTTGTTCAGTTCCTCTAATATGATTGGCTGGACTTCCTCCTTGTCCTTTTCCAGGTGGCGAATGCCGAATGGTACGCTGGTGTGGACTACCATGGAGGACCCGCAGTCTGGAGACTCTACACACACACACACACACACACACACACACACACACACACACACACACAGGATCACGATGAACAAATTGAGAATTTGAGAGTGTCATATAGACAGAGATGGATTGAGTGAGAGAGAGAGAGAGAGAGAGAGATATGAAGATGGAGAGAGAGAGAGAGAAAGAGAGAGAGAGAGAGAGAGATATGAAGATGGAGAGAGAGAGAGAGAGAGAGGGAGAGATATGAAGATGGAGAGAGAGAGAGAGAGAGAGAGAGAGAGAGAGAGAGAGAGAGATGAAGATGGAGAGAGAGAGAGAGAGAGAGAGAGAGGGAGAGATATGAAGATAGAGAGAGAGAGAGAGAGAGATATGAAGATGGAGAGACATTTGGACTGACCCGCGCTGCGCTTCCGGTCGTCGACGGCGATGAAGCGGATGCAGGGGCTGTTGCTAAGATACGTGGCGGCCCAGGGTACGTCGATGTGGGCCGACGGAGAGAAGAACAAGCCCAGAGCGTAACGGGACGAATAGCTGACCTCCTCCAGCCGCCCCCGGTCACCCTCACCTAACACTGTGGAGGAAAGAGTCGTTTAGAGTCTGATTCATATGCTCCTGGTCACCCTCACCTAACACTGTGGAGGAAAGAGTCGTTTAGAGTCTGATTCATATGCTCCTGGTCACCCTCACCTAACACTGTGGAGGAAAGAGTCGTTTAGAGTCTGATTCATATGCTCCTGGTCACCCTCACCTAACACTGTGGAGGAAAGAGTCGTTTAGAGTCTGATTCATATGCTCCTGGTCACCCTCACCTAACACTGTGGAGGAAAGAGTCGTTTAGAGTCTGATTCATATGCTCCTGGTCACCCTCACCTAACACTGTGGAGGAAAGAGTCGTTTAGAGTCTGATTCATATGCTCCTGGTCACCCTCAACCAGCACTGGAGAGGAAAGAGTCATTTAGAGTCTGGGTCTGATATACTTAGGCCGCATGAATTAACCCTAGCCCTAACCCTAACCCTAGCCCTAGCCCTAACCCTTTAACAGAGCAAAAGACAAGAAGCGATTTATTAACACTGCATGAATCCCTAAACAAACGGATAGACTCGTCTCTTGGTTTCTGGACTGGTTAGTGTGTGTGTGTGTGTGTGTGTG
>CM030187.1:16243956-16248956 GCA_017639675.1 Aplochiton taeniatus
CTCTCAAGGGTTAACTACAAAACTAGCCTGTTGTCTACCTGTCCACATCCTCTATCCTCTCCTTAACTAGCCTGTTGTCTACCTGTCCACATCCTCTATCCTCTCCTTAAATAGCCTGTTGTCTACCTGTCCACATCCTCTATCCTCTCCTGTGTTAACTAGCCTGTTGTCTACCTGTCCACATCCTCTATCCTCTCCTGTGTTAACTAGCCTGTTGTCTACCTGTCCACATCCTCTATCCTCTCCTTAACTAGCCTGTTGTCTACCTGTCCACATCCTCTATCCTCTCCTTAACTAGCCTGTTGTCTACCTGCCCACATCCTCTATCCTCTCCTGTGTTAACGAGCCTGTTGTCTACCTGTCCACATCCTCTATCCTCTCCTGTGTTAACTAGCCTGTTGTCTACCTGTCCACATCCTCTATCCTCTCCTGTGTTAACTAGCCTGTTGTCTACCTGTCCACATCCTCTATCCTCTCCTGTGTTAACTAGCCTGTTGTCTACCTGTCCACATCCTCTATCCTCTCCTGTGTTAACTAGCCTGTTGTCTACCTGTCCACATCCTCTATCCTCTCCTGTGTTAACTAGCCTGTTGTCTACCTGTCCACATCCTCTATCCTCTCCTGTGTTAACTAGCCTGTTGTCTACCTGTCCACATCCTCTATCCTCTCCTTAACTAGCCTGTTGTCTACCTGCCCACATCCTCTATCCTCTCCTGTGTTAACGAGCCTGTTGTCTACCTGTCCACATCCTCTATCCTCTCCTGTGTTAACTAGCCTGTTGTCTACCTGTCCACATCCTCTATCCTCTCCTGTGTTAACTAGCCTGTTGTCTACCTGTCCACATCCTCTATCCTCTCCTGTGTTAACTAGCCTGTTGTCTACCTGTCCACATCCTCTATCCTCTCCTGTGTTAACAAGCCTGTTGTCTACCTGTCCACATCCTCTATCCTCTCCTGTGTTAACTAGCCTGTTGTCTACCTGTCCACATCCTCTATCCTCTCCTGTGTTAACTAGCCTGTTGTCTACCTGTCCACATCCTCTATCCTCTCCTGTGTTAACTAGCCTGTTGTCTACCTGTCCACATCCTCTATCCTCTCCTGTGTTAACAAGCCTGTTGTCTACCTGTCCACATCCTCTATCCTCTCCTGTGTTAACTAGCCTGTTGTCTACCTGTCCACATCCTCTATCCTCTCCTGTGTTAACTAGCCTGTTGTCTACCTGTCCACATCCTCTATCCTCTCCTGTGCTAACTAGCCTGTTGTCTACCTGTCCACATCCTCTATCCTCTCCTGTGTTAACAAGCCTGTTGTCTACCTGTCCACATCCTCTATCCTCTCCTGTGTTAACTAGCCTGTTGTCTACCTGTCCACATCCTCTATCCTCTCCTGTGTTAACAAGCCTGTTGTCTACCTGTCCACATCCTCTATCCTCTCCTGTGTTAACTAGCCTGTTGTCTACCTGTCCACATCCTCTATCCTCTCCTGTGTTAACTAGCCTGTTGTCTACCTGTCCACATCCTCTATCCTCTCCTGTGTTAACTAGCCTGTTGTCTACCTGTCCACATCCTCTATCCTCTCCTGTGTTAACTAGCCTGTTGTCTACCTGTCCACATCCTCTATCCTCTCCTGTGTTAACTAGCCTGTTGTCTACCTGTCCACATCCTCTATCCTCTCCTGTGTTAACTAGCCTGTTGTCTACCTGTCCACATCCTCTATCCTCTCCTGTGTTAACTAGCCTGTTGTCTACCTGTCCACATCCTCTATCCTCTCCTGTGTTAACTAGCCTGTTGTCTACCTGTCCACATCCTCTATCCTCTCCTGTGTTAACTAGCCTGTTGTCTACCTGTCCACATCCTCTATCCTCTCCTGTGTTAACTAGCCTGTTGTCTACCTGTCCACATCCTCTATCCTCTCCTGTGTTAACTAGCCTGTTGTCTACCTGTCCACATCCTCTATCCTCTCCTGTGTTAACTAGCCTGTTGTCTACCTGTCCACATCCTCTATCCTCTCCTGTGTTAACTAGCCTGTTGTCTACCTGTCCACATCCTCTATCCTCTCCTGTGTTAACAAGCCTGTTGTCTACCTGTCCACATCCTCTATCCTCTCCTGTGTTAACTAGCCTGTTGTCTACCTGTCCACATCCTCTATCCTCTCCTGTGTTAACTAGCCTGTTGTCTATGAACCCCGAGCAGGACAGGGCGGCCGTGTGACCAGTCCAGTAACGGATGCCAACATCACTTGAAGCCCTTCTTACATGTTTAAAGCCCCCCTATTTGATGAGCCCTTCTTACATGTTTAAAGCCCCCCTATTTGATGAGCCCTTCTTACATGTTTAAAGCCCCCCTATTTGATGAGCCCTTCTTACATGTTTAAAGACCCCCTATTTGATGAGCCCTTCTTACATGTTTAAAGCCCCCCTATTTGATGAGCCCTTCTTACATGTTTAAAGACCCCCTATTTGATGAGCCCTTCTTACATGTTTAAAGCCCCCCTATTTGATGAGCCCTTCTTACATGTTTAAAGACCCCCTATTTGATGAGCCCTTCTTACATGTTTAAAGCCCCCCTATTTGATGAGCCCTTCTTACATGTTTAAAGCCCCCCTATTTGATGAGCCCTTCTTACATGTTTAAAGACCCCCTATTTGATGAGCCCTGCTTACATGTTTAAAGCCCCCCTATTTGATGAGCCCTTCTTACATGTTTAAAGCCCCCCTATTTGATGAGCCCTTCTTACATGTTTAAAGACCCCCTATTTGATGAGCCCTGCTTACATGTTTAAAGACCCCCTATTTGATGAGCCCTTCTTACATGTTTAAAGACCCCCTATTTGATGAGCCCTTCTTACATGTTTAAAGCCCCCCTATTTGATGAGCCCTTCTTACATGTTTAAAGACCCCCTATTTGATGAGCCCTTCTTACATGTTTAAAGACCCCCTATTTGATGAGCCCTTCTTACATGTTTAAAGACCCCCTATTTGATGAGCCCTGCTTACATGTTTAAAGACCCCCTATTTGATGAGCCCTTCTTACATGTTTAAAGCCCCCCTATTTGATGAGCCCTGCTTACATGTTTAAAGACCCCCTATTTGATGAGCCCTGCTTACATGTTTAAAGCCCCCCTATTTGATGAGCCCTTCTTACATGTTTAAAGACCCCCTATTTGATGAGCCCTTCTTACATGTTTAAAGCCCCCCTATTTGATGAGCCCTTCTTACATGTTTAAAGCCCCCCTATTTGATGAGCCCTTCTTACATGTTTAAAGACCCCCTATTTGATGAGCCCTTCTTACATGTTTAAAGACCCCCTATTTGATGAGCCCTTCTTACATGTTTAAAGCCCCCCTATTTGATGAGCCCTTCTTACATGTTTAAAGCCCCCCTATTTGATGAGCCCTTCTTACATGTTTAAAGCCCCCCTATTTGATGAGCCCTTCTTACATGTTTAAAGCCCCCCTATTTGATGAGCCCTTCTTACATGTTTAAAGCCCCCCTATTTGATGAGCCCTTCTTACATGTTTAAAGCCCCCCTATTTGATGAGCCCTTCTTACATGTTTAAAGCCCCCCTATTTGATGAGCCCTTCTTACATGTTTAAAGCCCCCCTATTTGATGAGCCCTTCTTACATGTTTAAAGCCCCCCTATTTGATGAGCCCTGCTTACATGTTTAAAGACCCCCTATTTGATGAGCCCTGCTTACATGTTTAAAGCCCCCCTATTTGATGAGCCCTTCTTACATGTTTAAAGCCCCCCTATTTGATGAGCCCTTCTTACATGTTTAAAGACCCCCTATTTGATGAGCCCTTCTTACATGTTTAAAGCCCCCCTATTTGATGAGCCCTTCTTACATGTTTAAAGCCCCCCTATTTGATGAGCCCTTCTTACATGTTTAAAGCCCCCCTATTTGATGAGCCCTTCTTACATGTTTAAAGCCCCCCTATTTGATGAGCCCTTCTTACATGTTTAAAGCCCCCCTATTTGATGAGCCCTGCTTACATGTTTAAAGCCCCCCTATTTGATGAGCCCTTCTTACATGTTTAAAGACCCCCTATTTGATGAGCCCTTCTTACATGTTTAAAGACCCCCTATTTGATGAGCCCTTCTTACATGTTTAAAGCCCCCCTATTTGATGAGCCCTTCTTACATGTTTAAAGACCCCCTATTTGATGAGCCCTTCTTACATGTTTAAAGCCCCCCTATTTGATGAGCCCTTCTTACATGTTTAAAGCCCCCCTATTTGATGAGCCCTTCTTACATGTTTAAAGCCCCCCTATTTGATGAGCCCTGCTTACATGTTTAAAGACCCCCTATTTGATGAGCCCTGCTTACATGTTTAAAGACCCACTATTTGATGAGCCCTTCTTACATGTTTAAAGACCCCCTATTTGATGAGCCCTTCTTACATGTTTAAAGACCCCCTATTTGATGAGCCCTGCTTACATGTTTAAAGACCCCCTATTTGATGAGCCCTTCTTACATGTTTAAAGACCCCCTATTTGATGAGCCCTTCTTACATGTTTAAAGCCCCCCTATTTGATGAGCCCTTCTTACATGTTTAAAGCCCCCCTATTTGATGAGCCCTTCTTACATGTTTAAAGACCCCCTATTTGATGAGCCCTTCTTACATGTTTAAAGACCCCCTATTTGATGAGCCCTTCTTACATGTTTAAAGACCCCCTATTTGATGAGCCCTTCTTACATGTTTAAAGCCCCCCTATTTGATGAGCCCTGCTTACATGTTTAAAGCCCCCCTATTTGATGAGCCCTTCTTACATGTTTAAAGACCCCCTATTTGATGAGCCCTTCTTACATGTTTAAAGACCCCCTATTTGATGAGCCCTTCTTACATGTTTAAAGCCCCCCTATTTGATGAGCCCTTCTTACATGTTTAAAGACCCCCTATTCAAATAAGCCTTTCAGTGCTTGTTAGCATTTGTTAGAAATCAGCTCCGCTAGCATTGAAACAGGCATCCAAGGTGTGTACATCAAGCAGCTGTGGTCTGT